>QGSO01000301.1:0-158042 GCA_011037825.1 Carya cathayensis | reverse complement strand
GAATACGTGGGGCCACAACAACTGTGGAGTACGTATTAATGCACATTATTTATCAAGACAATTAAATAAGATTCCAAGTTTATGTTAAGTCAAGTTTCAGATCAAGTTCATGTTATATTATACTCACGTACATGTTATGTTCATGTTTATGTTATGTTCCAAGTTCATGTTCACATCATGTTATGTTCACTTTTATGATATGTTCAAGATCACGTTCATGTTATGTTATGTTCATGTCCATGTTATGTTTCACGTTCATGTTATGTTGTTTGTTCATGTTATGTTTTAAGCTTAAGTTTATGCCATGTTAAGTCAAGTTTCAGTTCATGTTTAAATTCTGGTTAAGTCATGCTATATGTCAAGTTATACTATGTTTATATATGACTATAATTATGCATTTATGCTTTTACTGCCATGCATGCATTTTTAACCTGTGTGTGAGTTTTATGTTAACTTACTGAGATTTGTAATCAAATCTCACTGTGGTAGTCCCAACTACCATTCCCCCGAATGGTAGATCTTGTTACAGGACCCAAAGGAGAATTGGAATCTGACCAACTGAATACGGTCGACTAGGCTACGGTGCGATGTTGATGATGGTATAGTATTTAACTTAGGTTAATACTTGTACTTTTGGATTTGTATCTCAAGTATTCTTTTGATCATAACCATTTTAGACTAGTGTGGTGATCACGGCTTTTTAGTATGCCTTTATGTATGAATTATGTTTCAAGTATTTGGGATATATTTAGTTTGGTGCATAGTATTGCTAAAGAAAAAGATTATCCGATGCGAATATTGCATAATGCTAGATGCATGTTAGGAACATTGCATTTTATATGTCATGAACGGGGGCAGGTAACCTTGTGTTGCATGTCTCGACGCTTCAAATGTCCGTTCAATCCCAAGCGGAATTTGGGGGCGTCACAGTGCCCATGCATGATGGTGTATGAGATACGATACACGCATTTGAAGAATTAATGGCAAGCAATGGATGAAGAGGTGGCAAATAGGGGTGTAGAACACCATATACATGCAGTAGAGCCAGTGGGGACCTATGTAGAGGATGGCGGCTATGAACCCCCCGCAAAAAAAAAAAAAAAAATCAAAGGATACTGTATATTGTTTACCATGTTATCTTTTTTACAATAAAAGCATATAGACACTCTGGATGAGATCTATTTACTATTACAATATTTAGAAGTTGATGGAAGATAAATGCTGGAAAATATTATCTTTTTAAATCATACTGAGGAGGATCCTTGCTTTTATCATGATAATATTGTGAATCTAGTAAGGATTTATAAAAACAATTAATCACAGCATATTGATTAAGTAATGAATGTACAAAGCTCCAAACAAGTTCTCAACAATCGACTCCGGCTAAAAACATCTATTGATGTTGTTCGATGGCCTGCATTTCAACGATGTGCTTTTAGAAGTCATGATGAGATGCTTGATTAAAAAAATTGAGGTAATTTTTTTGAGTTGCTTAGACTCTTGTCTTTGTATAATGATGATGTTGCAAAACTTATTTTGGAAAATATTTGTAAATCTTTAAAGTATACTTCACCCTAAATTTAGAAAGAGATTTTGAAAGTTCTTATAAAGAAATTGCAAAATAAAATCCATGAAAATGTTGAAAATTTTAAATTTTGCATTATTGTTGATGAGACACAAGATAAGTCCAAGAGAGAACAAATGTCTATAATACTGAGATTTGTTGATAATGATAGTTTTATACAAGAATGCTTTTTTGATCTTGTACATGTTAAAAATACATCAACATTGACTCTAAATAATGAAATATTTGCAGTTATTTTTATTATTGTCTTGATATTCTAAATATTCATAGACAATGATATGATGATCTTAGCAATATGTGTGGTGAATGAAAATAATTGCAAGCACAAGAATTATTTCTTAAAGATTGCCCATATGCATACTATGTTCATCATTTTGCTCACCGATTATAGTTAGCATTAGTTGCTGCATCTAGGGAGCTAGTTTCTGATCATGAGTTCTTTTTTTTCTTTTTTATTTAAAAAATTGAATTTCATTATCAATGTAGTTGGTACTTTATGTAAAAGTCTGATGAATTACAAACTACTCAAGTAATGTAAATTGCACATATGCTAGCTATTAATGACTTTGAAAGTGAAAAATGAGTTAACCAAATTGTCACTATCAAACAAGTCGGCGATTCTCGTTGAGGTTATCATTTTTATTCTATTTGTAGTCTATTAAGAATGTCTGGAGCCACTTGCTCAGTGCTTGGAAGTATAATAAAAGAAGGATCCACTTACTCTCAATGCATGGATGTGAATGGTACTTATAAAATGATTACGTTATTCATGTAGAAAACTGTATGTGAGAAACCTCTAATATATTCAATACCTAAATACAAAGTATTTTGACCTAGAATATTTACAGAACATTAGCATAATATTACTAGGAACTTAGCTAGACAAGATAATAATCAAATCAAGGTAGGTAAATATATGCTAACAATTCCAATTTATATTTATTTTACATTTAATTAAGGAAATTATGTGTATTATTGATATTTTGTGTAAAGCTTTGTAGCAAGAATCTCAAGACATCTTGAATGCCATGAATTTGGTTTCCACTACAAAAACACTCATTTAAAAGTTGAGAGATGAAGGTTGAGGATGTTTGCTTGGGAATGTTATCTCTTTTTTCAAGCAATTTGATATTGATATTCCAGATTTGAGTGCTCATTATGTAGAAGGTTGATGTCATCATCAATGAGATCACATTACAATAGAGTATCATTATCAGTTTAACATATTTAATGTTGCTATAGATTTTTAGCTTGATAGTAGATTTGGTGAAGGAGTGACAGAACTTTTAATACATAACTCAACTTTGGATCCAAATGATACTTATAAATCTTTTAATATTGATGATATCCATTATCTTGCAGATAAGTATTATTCTCTTGATTTTTTTGAGAATGAAAAAACTAATTTAAGGTTTCAATTAAACCATTTTAAAGTTGATATGCGTACTAATTTGAAGTTTCAAAATTTGTCATCCATTGTAGACTTAAGTCGAAAATTGATAGAGACAAAAAAATTAAATACATACGATCTTATTGATAGATTGATTTGTCTTGTTTTGACTCTTCCAGTGTCTACAACGACTAGTGAACGAGTATTTTCGACTATGAAAATTGTAAAACAAGACTTCACAACAAATTTGAGGATGGGTTTCTAAGAAATAATTTAGATGTATATACTCAAAGAAAAATCGCTAAAAATTTTGATTTAGATTCAATACTTGATAATCTTGTTTCTTTAAAAGAGTATAACTTATAATTTTAGACGTTCTGTATTTTTTCTTTTTTTGGTTTGATATATTTGTATGATTGTCATGTATTTCAATGATATATTGTTCTTAACAAATGATATAGTTTTATTAATATATAGGTTGTATTAAATGTATTTTATTTCTATTTTATGTTTTACTATCATATTTTTCTATACAGTGAAAAAAACTATATAGTAATAGAACAAAAAGGAAATTTTGTTATATTTTTAGCTTTGCTCTGCCCCAGAAACAAGTTCCCATTGAGGAGAGCACGTCTAGGATTAGGTGAAAGGTTGCAAATTTGGCTTTTAAAACTCAAAGGATAACAAAAAGATAAGAAAGAAAGGGAGGGAAGGAGAGGAAGAGGGGCACCTTATTGGTGGAACAATCATAGTGAAAGAGAATACGGACTTATTGCAGATTATTGAAACGATTTCAAGTTCACAGATTTACACTGCCATGTCCCATACGTACATAATACTGTTCACGAGACAATTTTCAACCTCATTAAACATTTAAAACCCTAACCATCTTTCAATGGTCTTTTATCGCAATGACATCAAAAGACATAAGGAGAGGCCTACAACACTCAAAACGATCTTGGCTTTAAAACAACAGTGGAATGGTTCAATATGAACAAGCTGAATTGCCCACCCTTTTCTGTGGTGTCAACCTTGGACTGTCCCGGAGGAGGACAGAGCTCAAAATTCTGTGCCAAACGCCCTAAAGTGATTGCAAGAACTGGTAATGCAAGAATAATTCCAGGGCAACTTCTTCTTCCAACGCCAAAGGGAAGGTACCTGAAGTCATTACCGTTGGCCTCAACCTTGGACTCTTCTTCTAAGAACCTCTCCGGTCGGAATTCTTCTGGATTTTTCCAGTGGGCTGGGTTGTTGGCACACCACCAGGCATTCACAAGGACTTTGCTCTCAGCAGGGATATCATAACCACCCAGCTTTGCATGGTTAAGGTTCATGTGGGGAACAAGCAGAGGAATTGCCATTCGAAGCCTAAGAACCTCTTTGACCACAGCCTGAAGGTAGGGGAGCTTCTGGAGGTCAGGCTCAGTGACTTGCACGCCAGGTCCAAGAACCGTATCAAGCTCGTGTTGGAGCTTCTTCTGAACTCTAGGGTGGTTCACAAGCTCTGCAAGCCCCCACTCAGTGGACCATAGTGTTGTTCCAATTGCTGTTTCACAACACAAGATTTCATATATTTACAAAATTGTACAGTACTGTGGTGATCAATACATGATCTGATCATGCAAACTGAGATTTAGATAAATAAATTACAAATAAATGTAGCAAATTGGAGTTAGTTAACGCGTGATACGTCAAATTTACTTCATAATATATAGTAATAATAATAATAATAATAATAATAATAATAAACTATAAGGCCAATTTGACGTGATTTGTTTCATGTTAATTATTCTTTTATAATTTTCTTCAAGATAGGCCAAACATGGCCAAAAGCAAAATAAAAGGGAAATCTCCGAAATCACGTAGAGAAAAATAAAAAATAAAAAACAGTTCTTGAGCTTCGTAGAATATTTAAATAAACCATGCATATGGTTAGGTGCAATATTGATTCTATATATCATGCATAGGTGTGCAAAAAGGTCATCAATACATGCATGTTCATGGATTTAAGCTAAATATTGGTTCACCTAAATACATGATGGGATTTTTTTGTTATATAACTTTCTAAAAACACACACACACACACACATATATATATTCAATCATTGCTTCTAAGTTAAATAGTGGTCACGTCCTTAATATTTTTACGAACGTTACATTATCATCTAAGAATTAATTATTATATTATGTCGTATATTAGTTTTAGGAACCACAACGTACAATTTATGGGGCTAAGAATTAATAAATTAAAGTGAAGTGTTTTTTTTTTTTTTTTGAGTGATCTTCTATAAGACGAAAAAGCTCTCGCATTTGGCATTAATATTACCCGATGATCATGTTAAATCGATCACTTATGATCGGAGTTAGCTAGGGACAGAACAAGCTAGCTCGTGAAACTCACCAGCAACGTTAATGTTCTCGACAATGTAAAGTACGTTATTTTCGCTGATCTCTCCTTTCTTCTCAGCCTCGAGAATATGGTCCATGGCGCATTTGAAGCCTTCGGACTTTGTGCTCCCAAGCTTCTTTCTGCAAACAGTTGAAACATAAGTCACTATTTCCTTTACCCATTACTTTCTCTTGATCGCCATAATTCGTTGTCCTTCCATTGGCATGGTGTAATATGTTAAATTTATTTTATTAGAAAAATAATGTTATATATATATATAAAGATTAATAACTACTTACAGCCTCTCATCGATGAAATAGTCCTTGAAGAGCTGCAACCTCCTGTTCTTGACATCCTCACAGATCTTGAGGTAGCCTCTCAAGAAGGGTCTCAAAATGGGAATGAAGTCGCCATAGTTATACTCAAAGCTCTGAGCTAATCTACTCCTCTCTCCGTTCAAAGCCCTGAGCTTCACGAACAAAGGGTCGTCCAAGCTCTCGAATCTCCTATTGAACATTATCCTGTACATGTTATTGTACATCATCAGCTCCAACCGCTTCCTTATGACGATCCCAGTCGTCGACGCTTCTGGGGTATTCTTCACCTCCTCCACCACGCGTGACACCTCTTCTTCCCACGCGACCCTTTGCTGCTGGACCACCTTGTTGGTGAAGAAAGGGACGGTCATGATCCGCCTCATCTTCCTCCAATGCTCACCGTAAAGCGTGAACACCATGTCCTGTCCCTGCCCCGTGAAGATATCGAACACAACATTGCGGGTCCTGGACCCGAACTCTACTCCCTGCGTTTGCAACACCTCTTTGGCCAGCTCCGGCGACGACACCACCACGAGGTTACGTTGGCCCATTCGGAGCAAGAATATGTCCCCGAATTTCTTGGCCAGGTCCGTGAGGTTGCGGTGGTTCAAATCATCGCCGACTTGGAGCCAGTTTCCAAACACCGGCACCGGTATGGGCCCCGGAGGCAGCTTAAAACGTTTGCCTCGGAGTTTAGAGATGGCGATAGCCGCAACCACGGCTAAGAACAAGGATAACAGAACCTTCTCGACCAGGAGGAGATCCATATTGGTAGCTTCGTATTGAAAAAGATAGAACGAAAGATGGATAGATGAGATCGATCAGAGTAGTAGTGACAATGGTTAGGTCTTGGAAATGGTTATGAGACGCTGAGGTTGAGAGGAAGTGATGGCAGTGATTTATATACGCAGCAGCTGCACTTGCACTTGCACTTGCATGGTACATGGAATATTTTAATGGGGACACGTAATTAGGTTAGCGGGGTAGGTCAGTAGTAGTAGTACTAGTGGAGGATTTGCTAGCTCATCACGAGTGAGTCATGAGGACGGAGTACTTTAACGGCGTCAGATGAAATGCTGATGAGGAACCATGAACTTAATAGCTGATCTTGCTAATTGCATGGTATAGCAGACCAGATCGTCTAAAACGTTAAAGAACGAACCTATTTTTCTTAAAAAAAAAAAATGGTTTGAATGGCAGTTGAAAAACATGGCATGTGCATAGCATCACATTTAATCATATGAAAAGTTATTGCTGATACTTCGGATCATAGCGTCCATGTCTTATATACTTGGTGAAAGTGAAAGACCCAAATTACTAGTTTTGGACAAGCTAAACATAATACAAGAAATACTAAGTACAGTCCCATACTTTTTTATAAAACGAATATGACAAACTAACCAGATTTCATATAATATTTTAAATAATTTATTTTAGAATAAAAATAATTTTATTATTTAATCTATCACATCATGAAATCACGTTAATTAATTTATAAATTTACTTTTATAAAATTTATTTAATCCTCAAATAATATAATTAATTGTGGGTCGATGCATGCGGCAGTACTCATGAATTAGTTGCAGATAGCTGGTACGCAGTCTAGCTGTCACTTTGATCCCTTGGTGATCATTCTGATGTTTTCAACTAGATCATATATCATGTGATGACAATTGAGCCAGACATCATCGTTAATTAATTATAATCAGTTTAGCCTATACCAATGATTTACCAAATTCTTGTTGCCAAAGAAATTAAATGGACGTTGACAACTATATATATATAGTTAATCACGGTATTATATATATATATATATATAGGTAGTTAATAAATACTAGTGTCACTTTCGCGAGAAGAAAAATTCATTAATTCCTTATGAAGTTTCCAAAGATGATGAAGGGAAACAACAATATCTTTGTTATTTCCATCAATATTTTTAAGTAAGCTGCCTCTAAGACGAAATCCCAATTCGGCCCCACAGAAAGAATATATTATGATCATCAAGGCCGTAATATACATATATACATACATATATGTTGTTAATATAAGAAATTTTTAATATATATATATCTTTGGAACTAATTATGCTATTAATTTCTTATTCCTTACTTCTTTTTTTCACGAAGGGATTTGAGTCCCAATTACCATCAACGTGAGGAATATATTATATATATATACACACACACACATACACTGTTATCACTTATCGGTGATCATGACGAATATATATATAATAATAATAGTATGTTTCCCATGCTCCATAGCTAGCTGTAGTAACTTGGGCTGCAAGATTTGCTGCATGCATGGGAGAAGTTCTTAATTTGTAATTTCTTACGTTGCTCCCGATCGAGCCTATATAAATATATATATCATGTAAAACAAGAGTCTATACTCTACACGCGGCTGATTAATATTGTACGTACGTAAGTGCAGGTTGAAGGAGATCGAAAACTGTCGAGAGTTTCAAAGTTGGTTTTGAATATTCCACACTAGCTAAATATTTTAGAATCAGTGGTGAAAGCTACTGCTGATCATGATCTGTCTGTGACTACTTCTAATATTTTAGATCTACAACTTGCATGCATGGCCTTTTTAATTAATTGTAAAATGATCACGGAGTACGTACTTATATATATATATATATATATATATATTAATTCATGGTGCGGTCATGCATATTTGTTTCATGTACCTTTGTTTGTGTTGAAAGGTAGATACAGCTAGCTAGCGAGGCCTCTATCTACAAGTACTAGCTAGTGCAGTTTGCAATCACTCGAATCATAAAATAAGAAAAATCATTCTATATTTACTATAAAATAATTATTTTCCATTAAAATGCATCCATTCTACTCATAAATAGCTAATTATTGTTGTTTCATATACTCGTTTTTGTTGTAGAAATGACTCAGATAACCAAATCATGTATTATTACGTACGTACGTGCTCATCAGAAATATATAAAATTGGTCTATTAAGTACGTACGTACCAGTGCGTGCATGCATGCACCATTTGATCTTTGTGAAGATATTATATATATATATATATATATGTAATGTATATGTAACCATGCACCTCGATCGTCCAATACGAAGCCCGGTTATTACTACGTATAAATTTATAAAGAACGAATTACGTACGTGTTAAATCAACCTGATCTCTGGCTTATTAGCTAGGGAATAGAAACAAAAATCTGGGGATCACGACTTACGTCATGAGGTAAAGAGCCTTTCGTGCTTGTACTGGCCGGCCGGCAGTGGTAGCTAGCTTTCTCACATGCTATCTACCACCCAAAGTGGTATTGCAAATCCAGTTATACATAAGCTCGATCTCTCATCTCACGTGCTATCTATCTACCACCACCCAATACATCATCTTATTTTATTATAGCCCAAATTCCAAGATCAGCACGTGCATTAGAGATCGAGAAATTATTATTATTATTATATTTTTTTAATAAAAAAATCACATGATCAATTGATCTCAAGATCGAGACAGATGATAATAAAAGATTTATGATATTTTTATTTTTTTGAATAAAGGTGCTTACTTCGAAGGCTAGCCTACTACCTGCATATTGGAAAGACAGGACGTAAAACAAATGGCACCCACCTACCTCCACCAAACCAAGCCACCACCAAGTCTACCGGTCAACGTTAAAGCTACCCACACCACAGCTCCCCACTTCTAAGTCCACATTTGTCAACGTCTCCGACATCTCAGTTTTATGTTTTTCTTTTTTAACAAGAGAAATGATTTAATCAATAATACAAAATAAATTACTTGTTTGATATGATTTGTTAAATTATAAAATTATATATTTAATGTAAAATAGATTTAAAGTATTATATAAAGTCACCTAATCAATTTATAAGTTTATTTTTATAAAATCTTTTTATGAAGCATTTTTTCTAAATTTTTTAAAATTTTCTTTTAAAATCTGTATTTTCTTTGTAAAATGCTTTTAAAAAAAATTATCATTCTACCTATTTACTAGTAGTAGTACTAAATTAATTAATACTAGTAATTTTTATCACAATTATCACCATATTTAACAAATGATATTACACATTGTAACTGAAAATCCTGCTGATCAGTTTGTCAAAATTCAAAACTTAAGAGTAACTTTAGCAATAATAAGTGATTTTTACTTAATATCAGAGTAGAAATTTTAACTTCAAGTCATAATTTAATATTTAATTTAATTTAATATTTTAAATTTTATAATATTGTCACACATGTAATAAGTAATCATTCGAAAATATAAAATAATTTCCTGAAAAAAGGGGTCTATTTTACAACCGATTATGGTGTTGTCTAATAATGCTCAATTATTCATTATTTTGAGATCAATGTCTTTTAACAAAGATCTCGTGGACCATCAAAATGAATTTGAAGTAAATGATATTTATTTTTGCATGTTAATATTGAAAACATTATTATTATTTTCATTATTATATATATAAGATGGATGAAAATGAAATTCATTGGGGGAGGAAAATGATCATTGCAACATCGACCATGGGTCGTTGGCAAAACGCGACAAATTATTCTACGTCACGACTCACGAGACGCACAGCACCCCGTTGAATCATGTCTCTTTTCAGTGCCATCTTCCCTTCCCAACCGAAATGTTTTTTTGTTTTTTTTCGTTTAATGGAAAGGCATCTACCCGTCTCATTGGTGGGGAGATTAGATAGCCTATTAATATTATTTCATATATTCAAAAATAATAGGCATACAATCGTATTTATGATTTTTTATATAATTATATTTTATTTTTATAAAATAATTTGGAAAAGATTAGGGCAACACACTGATGAAACATAAGGATTTTTTTTAAAATTTTTTTAGCAGGAAATTATAAATCATCAAACCTTTAAAGATTAGGGCCTTGAGTTATTGGTAATGGAAATGAATTCAGCTAACATGGGCCCATACACAAGTCGGGCTTTGACTTAAGCCCAAGTACCTTCATCGATGAAACCTTTGTACAAACCGCAGAGAAAACGATGTCGTATGTGCCTTCTTCTCCACCACCACCGATTAGAACTTTTGTGGGAGACGATTGCTGGCTTGTTACACAGAATTGTAGAAACGGCTCATATGGATGGTTACTTATACTATTTGGTCAGGCAGTCTTGTTTTACGGCGGACTTTTTCGACTTTAAAATTCAGGTTTCGACTTGATTTTCATCTAGCTTGAAATACATATCGAGAAAGGTTACAAAAATAGAAGGTGTGAGTTTGACGGAGAGAATTCCAAAACCATGGCTGCCGGTGTCGTCGCATCGAGATCGGGAGGCATCTTGAAGTTTATGAGCCCTAAACTTCGGCCCCAACCTACCGATATCCAGTCCGCCGCCTTGTGGGGTTTCGCCGCCGCCGCCTCTGCCCTTTGGCTAGTCCAGGCTCCCTATTTCCCCCACTTCCTGTTCTTTTCTCTGATTTTTGTTTCATCGGAAGCTAAACAAATATGGGTCAGGCTACTGTTCCGCCTGACCGGCCAGCGTTATTTTATTTATTTATTTTTTATTTCATATTTTTTTAATTATTAAAAAAAAAATATCAATATATTTAAAATCACTTTCTTAAGTAAAAAAANCCATACACAAGTCAGGCTTTGACTTAAGCCCAAGTACCTTCATCGATGAAACCTTTGTACAAACCGCAGAGAAAACGATGTCGTATGTGCCTTCTTCTCCACCACCACCGATTAGAACTTTTGTGGGAGACGATTGCTGGCTTGTTACACAGAATTGTAGAAACGGCTCATATGGATGGTTACTTATACTATTTGGTCAGGCAGTCTTGTTTTACGGCGGACTTTTTCGACTTTAAAATTCAGGTTTCGACTTGATTTTCATCTAGCTTGAAATACATATCGAGAAGGGTTACAAAAATAGAAGGTGTGAGTTTGACGGAGAGAATTTCAAAACCATGGCTGCCGGTGTCGTCGCATCGAGATCGGGAGGCATCTTGAAGTTTATGAGCCCTAAACTTCGGCCCCAACCTACCAATATCCAGTCCGCCGCCTTGTGGGGTTTCGCCGCCGCCGCCGCCTCTTCCCTTTGGCTAGTCCAGATTCCCTATTTCCCCCGCTTCCTATTCTTTTCTCTGATTTTTGTATCATCGGAAGCTAAACAAATATGGGTCAGGCTACTGTGCCGCCTGACCGCCCAGCGTTATTTTATTTTTTTTTATTTTTTTATTTTTCATTTCATATTTTTTTAATCACTTTCTTAATTATTAAGAAAAAAAATATATCAATACATTTAAAATCACTTTCTTAATCATTAAGTTAAAAAAAAAAAAACATGTGCGGTCAACCCAGCAGCACAGGGCTTTATTCAAACAAATATATCTATCGAGAAAGTTAAAAGTTAAAACATCATTTTTTTTTTATAATACTTAATTACTAATCTCATTACGAAGAATAAAGGGAGGAAAAAGTTCGTAGTTTTGGCCAACCGGAGAGAAAATTGGGAGGAGAAAGATCGATCTAGATATTAATTTACGGAAATTCAGCATCAAATGTGAAAATCTTAATATTTTCCTATAGGTTTAAGTAGGATATTATTTCTAATTAGAAAAATAAATTATGATCTTAATTAATTAATGAACTTTTCAAAGTCCCTTCCATTCTTTCGTGGTTAATTCAATAAATCTAATTATCAGACTGGAGGCTTTAAATGCGCAGGGAAAGACTGTTCATTCTTAATTCGATCAATGTACGAGTACCCTAGTTCTTGAAACTTTTGATGATCGTCTTTATCAGTTGCGGAGAAATTTATTTTAGGGGTCAAATACAATTATAATAGTATACATAAAATATTTTTTATTCTACTTTTATATAAATTTTTTTTACGATATATAATAATCTGATAAGAAAATTTACTTTATAAATAAAATACGTTTAATTTAACTTATATATTAAAAAAATATTTAATATGTCAATAACAATATATCATTAAAATAATATAAAGACATTCATATAAATATATTAAACAAACAAAATCATCAAGTATTGAATTTAAATCAAAATTCGTAACTATTTCTTTTTCAATATAGACAATAGAAAGATGATAGAAATACTACTAGTTATAATTAGAATTTTTTTTTTATAATAAAAATTATGTATTTTATTTTATATGAAATGCGTTTTATTTATTTCATTTTTATATCAGATTAAATTGTATGGAGGAGTCAAAATAATTTTTAGAGGGGGGCCAATACATGATAAATTAATATTATTTATTAAATAAAAAAAATTAACACATATAGATTTATTTTTTGTCAAATTGTAGGGGGGGGGGCCATGCCCCAACGTGGCTCCGCCACTGGGACTCTTTGTATTCTTTGCGTGATGGTACAGAGTCTTTTCCCTCTACGAATTCACCGAAATAATTTACCTTTGTCGTCTTCTTAAATGATGATCATACTTCTTTTAAGTTGGGTTATTTCGTTTGTACATTCTTACAATTGTGTTTGGAAAATGTAACAGCCATTCAATTGGTTGAAGAAGACATTTTTGGAGAAACCTAAGGCTGAAGAGCAATGATATTGATGGAATCATGGAGGGTCTTTCCGGAACTGTGTGATCATTCTTCTGCTTTCGGGTTGGGAAAAAAACGAAATGGATTTCGTATGAATAATGTTTTGTTTATATTACTTGTCTGTAACTCCTTATGTGGGAATGCGGCAACAATAACTTGTTTAGAGCAATAATAGTGGGCTTAAACAAAATCAAAATTTAGCCAAAGTTTAGCTAAATTACACAAAAAATGGTTGTAATGGACTCAACAAATTAACAGTAATTTTAACTTTCAATATTTTTTGGTCAAATTTATTGAGCTCCAGCTGTTGGTAAAAACAATTTTTTGGCATAAAAAATTCTCCTCCCGCGTTCTATTCCTTTCATGCATTTCACTTGGAAGCACAATTTCAGTTCACGCTTTTCATTCACTTTGGTCTTCTCCCTCACTCCTGGGCTATGCGACCAATTTTCACAAAGACACTTGAAGCATTATGCAGGTAAATTTGGTCTTCTCTTTCACTCCTAGGATTACTGTATATGGTTTTTCATTATATTCTCAAAACATCGCATATGATAGTTCCATCCATTTATCACTTCCAATTACATCTTCATCTCTGAATACAAGTAAACCCACGCCCACATCCTTGCAGGTGACTGACGATTTCATCTATTTAATTTTGAGTTTTGTTCTTTTGGTTAGTCCCACACAAGTGGGAAATGAAACTGAGTGAGGCTCCAATGCCTATATAAGGGGGTTAAGCCTCCTTGATTTAAGTGCACCAATCAAATGCTTAGTTAGTAATTTTTTACTCTAGTTAAATTTATCTGTTGTCCATTTTTGTAAAATGGGAAGATGTGTGCGTTAAAGTTTTGCTAGTGGGGAAAACTTTGTGGGTGTGTTTTGGGTGAGAAGAAAAATTGTGTGATTGTAACAATTTTTCACATAGTGTATTTTCTTCTCTGGGTCTGGTAGTTTTTCTCTTGTTTAGGAGTTTCCACGTAAATATCTTATGTTATTATTATTTATCTATTTTTCTTGTTATTCCTACAAATGTTAGATCTTAGGGTGGTGAATTTAGGAGGTCCAAATTCCCAACAATTGGTATCAGAGCCACTAGGTTTCTTTTGTATGGTGGAGTTTTGGTATGGTAGTGTAGATACGTACAGTCTAAGAAGGTTTTGTCTAGAAGATTGAAAATTTTAAGCGTGTCCATTATGACCCTCCAATCTTTCCTAAGAACTTATTTAGTGAGGTACTATTCATTTCTACGGTAAATTCATCAAAGCAATGTCAGAAAGTAGGGCTTCAAATCCTTTCAGATTTGAGGTGGAGAAATTGGTCTACACAAGGCGTTGAAGGGCATATCAACCCCTGAAGTCAACAGTGATACTAGCGACTGGTGAAATAGCTAATACAATGAGCGGATTCGGCAAATGGCTCCAAGTCAGTAAATGGAGATACTAGTATTGATGCTAACGTTGTGTCTCTCTCCATGGAAAAAGGGATATGTATATCCTCATGACATGCTGCTAATTCCCAAATTTGCCATGATAGAGAATATGTTAATGTTAGCGGGTCCACAAGTTTGCACATAGGCATTGATTTGGCATTGATGCATGGTGTGTAGTGGAAATTCATATCGATGACTGATGAACTTCCAGGAAAGCCAAACGTGAAAGTTACACCATAATTTTCAATAAGGTTGTTTTCGACATGGGTAGAAGTGAAATGCTTGGAATTGATTTTATTCTGAATGGATATGCTTTTATGGTGGGAGCATGATAGCGGAAGTTATGAAGATCTTCATTGAGGTGAAGTTTGGTTGTGAGACAAGTCAAAGTAACAATGTGGAGATTGTTGAGTTTTGCTCCTTTGGTTAGTCTCATATGGGTGGGAAATGAAAAGAAGTAAGGCTCCAATGCTTATATAAGGGGGTTAAGCCTCCTTGATTTTAGTGCACCAGTCAAATGCTTAGTTAGTAACTTTTGACTCTAATTAAATTCCTCTGTTGTCCATTTTTATAAAATGGGAAGATGTGTGAGTTAAAGTTTTGCTAGTAGGGAAAGTTTTGTGGGTGTGTTTGGGGTAATGAGAGAAATTATGTGATTGTAACAATTTTTCATATAATGGATTTTTTTCTTTGAGTCTGGTGGTTTTTCTCCTGTTTAGAAGTTTCCACGTAAATATCTTATGTTGCTATTATTTCTCTATTTTTCTTGTTATTCCTGCAAATGGTAGATCCTAAGGGGGGTGAATTTGGGATGTCCAATTTTTCAACATTTATAAACCTATTTACTTGTATTCAAAAATTATTTTCCATTTACTTTTAAACCCCGGTGACTCACGATTTCATCTATTTATAAACCCATTTATTGGTGACCCACGATTTCATTCTTTTATTTTCATCTTCATCACCGAATACAAGTAAACTCACGCCCAAGCTGATTTTATCTTCATCTCTGTATTTTTTTTTCTAGAAAATAGAATGTGGATGTCTTAGTGTTTTTTTCTAGAATGTGGAAATCTGGTTTGTTGGTTCGTGGGCATTGTTGGTTCGTAATGTTTGGGTGTTGGAATGTGGAAATCTGGTTTGTTGAGTAATGTGGAAATCTGGATGGAGAAGGAAGAAAAGGAATGGATTTTTATTGGGAGTGCAAGGGTGAGACTGGAAGAGATAGTTATATGTGATTTATTCTGGGACTCCTCCTGTTTCACACGACTTCCCTTTAGAATTAGAATTAAAATAATGAAAAGTTAAAAATTAATATTTTAATAGAATAGTGAAAGATTTATTGAGTCTATTATTTGATGTTGTAAAAAGTGGCTAACTAAAATTTATAAAAGTGAGTTGTCTAACTAAATTTTAGCTAAAGTTTATTGAGGTCACTACTAGTACTCTTAATTGTTTCTTTCATATCATTTGAATTTTTGTTGAACTGTCATGTTCGAGATGATGTTTCTCTCGGGCGTTAGGCGTCAATCCCAGTTACCAAGGAGGTCCTAATTATTTGTTATAGCTCACCTTTCTCCTTTTCCTTACTGCTTGTGATAGACCCAAAAATCTCTAGAGTTGGCTCAAGTAGGAAATATCTTAGGCTTGGGGTATGCTCCCCTACTTTTACTGTTCAAATCCTCTTAGATGAAAAAAATCTATAAAAACTATCAAATCGAGAGATTTTTTCTTTAAATTACTCGACTTGCACTTACGGAAAACTCTTTGTCAAGGGCCTGTGCATCCTTGAGATTAGTCGTGATGTTGTTCCTGAACACCAAGTGCCTAAAAAAAAACGTTGTTATAGACCCAACCATTAGTCCAAAAGGTCTGGAACTTATAGATACTAATTTGATTAAACATTTAACCTATGCTTTAGAATACGATGTCCACGGTGGTCCACTCTATTGACACTAACCAGTGGTAGCCTTTTTTCTTTTGATGACTTCACTCATCTATCAATAATTAATGACTTAACACCATGTTCATATGTAGTACTAAGTCATTTTAATTCAGTCCATTGTTCGCCCCCTTCATAACTTAAATTCATATCATGCTCATTACTCTAACATCAATTGTTATAGGCATAATGATCTAAAAGTCATAACTAGAATTGTTGGATATTAATTTGATTAAATCTTTTAACTCTTATTATCGTGACAAAGGTGGCCATAGCACAATGTCTAGGACTTCACGCTAGCTTAAGCACCAAACTTATTCTTCAACCGGGTGATGGTACCATATGTGAGCCGAATGCAATTTAAAATTTGGAATCTTTTGTAAGATATATTTTGGAGGAAGTTCACCAATCGCAGACATTCCAACTCAGATGTCTATACATTCAGCACAAAACTCGTGCTTAAAACTGAACAATGGCATGCAAATTTCTGTAGAAACTCCACGACTGCCGGTGGAAGTTTCAGGCACTCAGATGGTCTCGAAAAAAGGGGGAAACTCACTGCCGTACATTCTAGTTTACACAAACCGACTGACTATTGGAACCATAAGATCGGGGTCCAAAACGTTATCTGGGTGTACCTTTCCAGACCCAGAAAATGAAGCTAGCACTCTGGAAAGAAGGAACGGGGGATATACACAGCTTACATGTTTAATTCACGATGCCAAAACTGGAACTCGTTTCTGCCCTATGAAAGCTTGTCGAAGCATATGATACCCGTTCCTATAATGCTCAAGAGAAAAGCACAGCTGCCGAATGGCCTCTCGTTTCTCTTCTGCTCCTTCCGATATAACAATTCTTTGCCTCTCCACCTCCGCTTCTAGTTCCTCGGCTCTTGATCTCAGCTCCTCCGCTAATTTATTTGTGCCTTCTACTCCAGCAATCAGCTCGACATGTTCCTTGTGGTATTGCTGCAAATGCTTATCCATTTGGTTGATTTGATCATCCCTAGAGCTTATCTCTGCTGTGAGTGTAAGTGCTTTTGCATTGAGTTCATCTCTTTCTAACTTTAAGCCATCAAGGCTTTTATTCAAAATTTCTATGCGATCACCTCTGTCGACAATCTCTGCCTTTAACTGCTCAATTTCACCAGTGAGTCTAATTTCTATTTCCGTCTTTTCAGCCTTGACCTTCCTGATCTCGTCCTCTAACAAACGAGCACGGGATTCCCATTCTCTGAGCTCCTCCTCCAAACGAGTACGTTTCTCCAACATTTTTGACATTTCAGCCTTTAAATTTGATTTTTCGGGAAAGATATTTTGTTCAGCGTCGGATACAGCTATTTTCAAATCCCTGACTTCATGATCTCGGTCTGATAAACTAGTTTTCAACCTTAAAATTCTTTCCTGCAGCTTGGAGACCTCTCTTTTCTCCACATTGAGTTTTGTTTTCCAAGTAACTATTTCTTTACGAGCCAGCTCAATCTGATCCTGCAAATGGCGGGTGTTTTCAGAGGATTTATTACTCTCAAGGTCATGCTTCAAACGACCAATTTCTTTTTCAGATTCAAGAAGCTTTTCTTTATTGATTCTCAGCTCTTCCACCAGTGCTCTAATCTTTCCATGTTCAGTCTGACCAACTCTTTGTTGAATCCCCAATGCCAGGTCAGCCTCCAACTCAGCCTCCTGCATCTTGACCTCTTCCTGCGATGATGATCCATGCTCAGACTGGAAATCATTACCGAATTCCAATGACTTGCATTTTTGGATCTCAATCTTCAGCCTAACGATCTCTTCTTCTGATTGGCTTATCTTTCCATTTGCAATCCTCAGCTCTTGCTCATAATGTGCAATTCTAGCAGGGAAATCTTCGGGAATTTCATATTTTGCCTCTCTCAATGAACCATCTGCATTCCCTTCCTGTTGCATCCGGAATTTCTCTTTCATTTCACGCAATTCAATCTCCAATTCAACTATCTTCCTACTCAGCCCTTGATCCCCACCGTTCCCTAATAGAAATGGGTAATTATTGACTGAGGAATCATCAGACTCTGGCTCTGAGTCTGTCAATGTGGATGATTCATCTCCTTCTTTCTGGTTAACATCAGAGCTGTTTCCACCAGAGCCAAGGAAGAAATCAAAACCAGCAGCTCGGTGGCTAGATCTTCGATGCCCCAACCTATAATTGGGAGTAGAGAGCAGGTCCAACCCAGCATCAGAAATGCCTGAAACTTGGGATTGGAGATCTGAAGGAATATGCTTCCGCAATTCTCCTGTCACATGATCATAACGCTCAGCCAGTGACCGGTACATACGGTAAAACTCCTCAACATGGGAGATCAATTCAGGCCTCCTTTTATAATACATCTCAGCCTTTTTGGCAAATGAATCTCCATCATCTTCAATCAGCTTCATCATTTGTTTGACGCTCTGGTCCATCTCTGAGATCAAGAAGCGTTTTGTTATTTTCTTGTTTGACATGGTATAAATTGATTACAGCATTCGACACTCTTTTGGTTAATTATATAATGCCATAAAAATAGGATCACCAACAGAGCTAGTCCTAATATCAAGCTATTACTCAGTTATTGATATTAAATTTAGCCAATATTTCCATTTGGGAAATTATTACCAAAAATAGTGGTAAGACGCCAGTCCAGTGGTCCATTTCGTTTGCCCTTTTACATGTGGCAGTTATTCATGAAGAGGGTGAAAATCAAGTTAAAAGGGCCAAATAACACTATAGTGCTCACCCTCAAGATTCTCTGCAAGCCATTTGGAGTTTTTCGGACTGATGTGACTATCCCACCACCAGGAATGAGACTTTCTTGATTCTGTTCTCTTCATATGCTTACTGCTGTGAACCTGAAATAACCAAAGAATATCATACTGGACACGGGAAACAGAACTCTGGTGTTTCAATTTTAATGTAAAGAGTGAATTATTCTTATAGACATATACCACAGAGGTTCAGCATTATTATTTATAAGGATGTCCAATGGGAAATCAACCAGACTAGTATGTTTCAAAACCATTAAGTTCCACATAACACCAAGATAACATTACAATTTCCAGACATAAAATTATTGAACCAATGATGATATGATGTTCCAAAATATCATCACGATAATTCATATAGGATTGGACTAACAAAACTTCAAGTAAAGAAAGAAAAGCAATAACATGAGTTTGAGTATGGCTAAAACAAAACATAATTTTTTGGGTACTGCACAGAGAAAAATTAAAACGCAAAGTGAAGGGGGTTGGTTGGAGTTTCATTTCTTACCACAGAACTAGCCATTTGCTAAGTTGGTAGAACTTGGGATAGTTGATCTGAATAAGCCTAGATTCAAATAATCAAAGAAATCAGTTTAGCGATTTTAGGTGCCGCTAAGCTATGAAAACTACAATTCGCAGCATTATTGCTAAAACGATTCACCAAAGCTTTTTTTGGAGTCACGAATAGTGACAATAATCCTGGAAAAATGGACAGTGTTACTGATCAAAGAAAAAATACTCTCCATAATACTACTTATAGAAAATTCTAAACACGGTAAGAATTCAATAAAAAAGCTATCAACTAAATGATGGACAGTAGATGGGACAGATAAATTGTCATTACACGTATCACTCAATCTTATTTGTATATAGGGACAAACTATGATTGGAGGCACCCATCAACCTTAATGGAGCCAAACGTATTTTTCCCTACAATTGCAGTTTTTTTGCTTTTAAATAATAATAATTCAATGCATAGAGGCCGATAATAAGAAAGATGCTAGAATGAAAACGAGAAGCGGATGCTTACTTTCGGAACAACAAACAAAAATACCAATCACCATATAAGTAGAATTAAAAACAGATATCATATTGCTTCACAGAATGCAGGCAATATATCAAGTGTAGTGGAGGGGTCCCAGAGGACACAAGGCCATGTTGATGAAACATGGGCAACAACGAGTTGAAGGGTCGGTGGTTCTCACCCGCGGGCACAACATTCTAGATGGTGCGCGTCACTCACGCGCAAACAAAGCGCGAGTATTTAATTTTAGGAAGTCCAGCGAATTCAGACCGAATACACACAGCGCACACAACTGTCCGAACCAGACCTCCAGCTATGCCCACGCGTTTCGACCGAAAATTGCAGGCCGACTTTTATATATATATAAATATATATAATATAAGAAAATAAAAAATGGATAAATATCCAGAAATTAAGGCATGATTTCTAGCGATAAGAAAAGAAAAATAAGAATTAGGAGAGGAAATCATCGTCTCCGTCCAAAAGAATCGCTGATTCGAATCAGAAAACTCGAACAAAAATAAATGGGATTGAAAAGAGAGAATTGAGAGGATGCTCAAGAGGAAGTCGAGAAAACCTCGCGTAAACGTTGACTATAAAGAGCGATAGAAAGTAAATTAACAAAGAAGAGTGTAAAGGGAAGAGAAGCAATTACCAGAGATGAGTGAGACGGATCTAATCGAAGAACGCTACTCTATTCTTTGGGAGAATCTGAAATTCCAATAAACGAGAGAGAGATAGATAGAGAGAGAGAGAGAGTTGAGTTAAGAAGAAGATATGAAGGGGAGGAGTGGAGGTGGAGAGGAGAGACAGAAACTGCTTTTGAATCTCTCGCTGTCTTACTCGCTCCCTCGCTCGCTCACTCTTGGAATTTATTCAACAACAAAGTCAATACTCTCTCTCTCACTCATCTTGATTCAAGTTTCAACCGACTTTTTGAATTTACCATCTTGCCCCCAATTCTATGGTTCACCTTCTCCTCTCTCTCTCTCTCTCTCTCTCTCACATTTTTCGAACGTAAAACTTTTAAATAAAATTATTCTTTTTTAATTTACTCCCAAATGTCATAGTAACCATTTTCAACATCCTTACAAAAATTAAATTAAATTAAATTAAATTTTCACCATTTAACACGATTTCACCATGTCACATATAATTATTTTTACAATTAATTTACAGTTTTATTTAAAATAGAAGATAATTATTTAAAATTGAAATAATTTTATAATAAAATGAGATAATTACATTAATTAATTTGAAAAAATTATAAAAATAGCTTTAAAATAATTATAGATATATTATTAACTTTTTTTTATCATAGCCATTAAATCTGAACTCAATTGTCAAAAAATATTTATGGTTTTAGATATGAATTGACTTGAAAAAGTGCAAAAGGTGCTTTTAAAGTCTTTTAAAGTATTAATATTTGATTGACAAAGAGGAACTAAAAAAAATTAATATTTAATTGACTATTGGTGAATGAGTAGCACTATCTCTCTCTCTCTCTATATATATATATAATTTTTATTGTTAAATTATTTAATTATATGTTAATCGGCCACATAACGTGCAATATCGTTGTTCCCCTCGATGTCATTAGCTTTCAAAGCTTAAAAACAATAAAACAATAGCTAGCTTTGCAAGCAATCATGGTTGGTCTAAGGAAAGAGCCTCCCCCCTTTCCACATTCTATAAAAGAAATATAGGTACAAAGTCTTTTCTTTGTGACTACTCGTGACTGTATTTATGTTTGGAAAAGAAAATAAACAGTTATTTGAGTTCTTCGTGGCTGTGTCTCAAGGTTGTTCGAAAAAAATTAATAATTAAAGAGAAATATTTAAAGTATAAAGAGATTCTACAAAAGTAATTCATAAACTGTCGTCATTTTTGATACAGTATGTTAAATTATAAAACTACTTTTATTATAAAGCATATATAACATATCATGTGAAATTATATTAATTAATCAGTTTACTTTTATAAAATTTCTTTATATTTCTCTTAATTAAAACTCATCAGTAATTTGATTAGTAAACTCTTTTCACAAATTATGTGGGCATTAAAAGGGGAGTTCGGATCTCTGAAGCTAGGGCTGTTCATCGGGCGGATTCGGCCCGCCCGAATCCGTTCATACCAATCCGGATCTTGGAAAAACCGGATTAATCCGGTTCGGGTACCGGATTTTAAATGCAGGACTCGGATTTAAAACCCGGTACCCGGGTTTTATAAACTTAAGGAAAAAAAAAAAAAAACCTAATTCTACCCGCCGCCCCCCTTCAGAACGATCTCTCTCTTTCTCTGAGCTCTGCTCTGCGCGATGCGAAGTGCCTCGCCTCCCTCCCCAGTTTCCTCTCTCTCTCTCTCTCTCTCTCTCTCCATTTCCCTTCAAGCTCCAGCGATTTCGTTTTGTCCAGAATAGGAATCCGATTGCGTGGCTCACCGATCGTCTCCTTTTGTCCTCAATCCCTCATCTCTCCGGTGCTTTCTCATCTGTCTAAATATTTATCGCATTATCATTGTTAGATTTTGATTTCTGTTATTCTACTTCGACGTATTTCCGTTTGTTGATTTTGGATTTTTTTTTCCCTGCCGTGTTTGCTGATTTTGGGTTTTTTTTTCATTGTTATATTTTGATCTCTGGTATTGTACTTTGCCGTGTTTCCGTTTGTTGATTTTGGGTTTTTTTTTCCTGCCGTGTTTGTTGATTTTGGGTTTTTTTTTTCACTGCCGTGTTTGTTGATTTTGGGTTTATCTTTTCATTGTTATATTTTGATCTATGGTATTGTACTTTGACGTATTTCCGTTTGTTGATTTTGGGTTTTTTTTTTTCATTGCCGTGTTTGTTGATTTTGGGTTTTTTTTTTCATTGTTATATTTTGATCTCTGGTATTGTACTTTGACGTATTTCTGTTTGTTGATTTCTCTAAGGGAATATGTGTCCATTAGCTCTGTAGACTTGGGGGACATTTTGGTTGATTTGCCAATTGCAGTCTGTTTATTCTCTTGGCCTTCGTATTTCTTTGCATTGTTAAAGAGCAGTACAAGTATCTGTGTCATTGGCAATACTATACAAGATGCACTGTGCCATCATCTTATGTTTTATGTTAATCTGGATGTAGTTTTGCCATTCATTTTTGGGGATGGATGTAGTTTTGCCATTCATTTTCTTTTGATATAGCTTCTTTCTTTCGCTTTGTAAAGTGTAAATGTTATGCAATCATGTCTGTAATAATCCCTTGTGTCATCTTGTCAAATATTTGAAAGGGATTTTTGTCTTAATCTTTCATATGTTTAGTATAGATCTGATTGCCAGTGCCTGAACCGAACTCTGCACTGCGGAGCTTCGTAGAAGTTAGAATGTATTCTTTGTTGTGAACATAAATTGTGTAGTTTTTATGTTCTAAGATATTGAAATGCCCATTTATTTACTACTAGTTGTAAATATAAATAAGTTTTTATTTTAAGCTGACCTAGTAAACTCAAGCCTAATCTAACCTTACTTGGGTTTCTCTGTTAGTTCTCTCAAAAGAATGGGGAATACTCTTAAGTTTAATATTAGTACAGAAAAAAAAAAAACCAGAGAGATAAGGCATTTTCTGCAACTCACGTTCAAAGAATGTGCTTCAAATATAAAACAAGTGCATTCATGTCTTCTGTTCACATGCACCATTCAACTCTTCCTTGGATCGAATCCTTTGATGTTTTTTTATAGCTCAAGCACTGTATTTATTGTTTGAATCATGAGTCGGCTTGAAGTTTATTGGAGAAAAATGGAGTTATCTGGTAAGTTCCTCTATTTCCATGCACCAGTATCTTCAAATGTTAATTAGTATACTTAATATGTATACTGCAAATTATCTCCCAAACTTATTTTTATTGATTCATGCATTGATAGCATTTTGCAAATCATTGAGAGTTTTGCAAGATTGGTCGCATATAAAGCACTGCACTATTTTATTTCACCCTTGCAGATTCCAACTGTTGGAATTGCCCACTAATAATTGTAATGTGGGACACCTGGTTCCTAAGCTGGCTGAAGATCCCCTAAATCTAGTGAGTTGCATAAGAAAGATCTTCTATACTTGCTATAATGGGTCGGGATTGATTGTTGGAGCTTTTAATGCTGTCTGGTCAGCTATTTCAAGTGTCAACTTCCTTCCTAATTAGTCCTAAAATCTTGGCAGCCTCTTCCCTAATTTATTCCTGTGGTAATAAGAATAAAATCTTGCCTAATGTCATCAGGAAATTCGAAATCTTGCTGCCCAACAGATTAGGAAACTTCCCAGGTCCTATTTCCTGTAATAAAACACATAATGCCTTCCTTTTTTAAGTAAAGTCTGAGAGCTTAGAACTGTTAGCAGCCCTGTAAATACGTACTAAATCTGACTTTTGAGTGGGGGAAATCATTCTATAAATATGAGTCAAATATTCTAAATTAACTTGGGCACGAAGCTGGTGCCACAAACTGTCCAGTGGGCTGGACAGCAAGCCCACGAACCCAATACACTCACTGTTATGCATAATTAAACCCAAACATCTATTAAATCAAACAATAGCAATATAAAAATTAAGTCATAGAAATTTAATCAAGTATGACACAGGTCAGCCTATACTATGAATCCAATGATTTGGGGTGACACAGGTTGATGGCATATTTGATAATGAATGAACAACCAACTTATTCCCATAATTAACACATTCATCTTTCACTTGCTTTATTGCCAATATTCATTAACCCTTATGTGCAAGGAGGTTGTGCACCGATCCCACAGAACTGATAAGTAATACTTTGAATGATACTTTTCATATCATTATTCTCACATTTTTCTTTGGATTGTACTGCATTTATTTCTTATTGCTAGATCCAATCTCCTAATCCCTGCATGAAAAAAAAAATGTTTCAACTTCTTCCTTTCGGAAAACCCTATTGGTTGCAGTTATCTCATGCTCTTTGGAGAGCCATGTCTCATGCAATTTATATTTATTTTGTTGGGTCATGGGTTTATAAGCTTGCTTAAAGTTTTATGTCCAATTGAGAAAGGTTGAGATACTACCAATAGAAAAAAAAATATTGAGACACTGTGTGTTTCAAGGGGTCTGCCTTTACAATCATGGATGTTTATTGGAATACCTTTACTTGTCTTCAGTGGTTTAGCGATTATGTTTTATGTTACATGTTATTTTAACTTCAGTTATTCAGATTCCTACTCTTATTTTATTGCCCCGAAACCTTTCTGCTAATCATATCAAAAGTGGTGGTTTGTTTCTGTTTTTCTTTTGATGAGCTGCAGGTGGATGGCAAATCAAAATGGGGGACTATTTTCATGATGATAGCAAATCAAAGTCCTTCTGCAATGATGTAGTAAATTAGTTCATGTTTGTTGTTGTGTATTGGAGAGTTTAATTAAAGCAACTATGTGTTTTGTATTTTTTTAAGTAAATTAGTTCAAACAATGTAATATGTAGATATTTTTTTTTTTTATTGGAAGGCAAATTAAGTGGAACTTTGAACCTCTAAAGTGCACAATCAAAGTTAATTTTTTTGTATTTTATAAAAAAATCAGAGCTGTGAAAATATTCGATATACATTTAGGATTTAGCCTTTTATGTAGGTTTGTTAAAAAAAAAAAAAAACCGGGTTGTATCCGGAATTCGGGTTCCGGCCCGTTTATGACCCGGGTTAACCCGGTACGGGTTTCGGCCCGTTTTTAAAATCTGGGTTCCGGTTTGAGTTTACCCGAATTTCCGGGTCGGAACCCGGATGAACAGTCCTACGTGAAGCCCATCTGGAGAAGTTTAGCTTTTAGCCCCCAACTTCAATAATCATTCACAGTCCAAGTCAGAGATCTTTTAGGAAAAAGACCTAGGCCCATATGAGATTTGGGTCCCTTTCTCCAACTTTTCCCTCCCCTTTTTCTAGGAGCAACTTTTGATCCATGGGGGCCCAGATCCACAGAGGTGGAAGGACCCTAAACTCTGATGGAGTACCCCGATCCAGGAGTGATGTCAAACATAACAACATAATAATAGTCGTGCATGATTGGAATGAAGGGTGTTGATCCACAGCCCCCCAGCCGTTTGATTTCACCACATTTCTTTATCACATCGGGATGACAGAAGGAAAGTAATCAAATATACGATAAGAATGAATAATTAGCACGCACATGTACATGTACAAGGTGTTTTGCAATCACAGGTTCACCTCTCAATATCCGACATAATACCCAAAAACTGGCAGTTTCACCAGCTCCGCCAAGGTATAAATTTTTGTCTTCTTATCCTTGGTTTTGTCAACATTCTCAGTATATACCGAAAAGTAACAAAAAATTCCTTAGTTCTAAGCCCCCCCAATGTTTTGTTTCTTTTCCTCGTATTACAGCCATATATAACCCTCGAGGTTGAAGTGGTTCAATGCAGAAACTAAGCTTCTCTTGAAGATCAACCAGAAAAGAGAAAAGTTTAAAGAGGCATCTGATCTCTTAAGGAATGGAAAACTACAAGAGTTTTTTGTTCGTTCTGGGGATTTTCCTCCTCCTTGGCCGCGCCAAAGCCAAAAGTATCTGCTCTTTGCATTTCATTCATTTCCATTATTTGCAGCAAAATAGATCAAAGAAGATAACAAGATAGGCAATATCTCATAATGCAACTGATTATTTATGTCATATATTACGTAATTAATGGCCATGCATGGTTGCTTGTTTGCTTTCAGATAAAACAGAGCCGAGAGCGAACGTTAATCTATGACCAATCCAAGGGTCGAGAAGTGCTTACTACTGCATGATTTATAACGTAAGGCACATGATCTTTACAAATACAGCAGGCACCATTTTTATCAAAGCTTGGAATATTAATACTCATGATATCAGACTCTAAACTTGTTTCGGTTTTTCTTTCTTTTTCTTGTGATGGTGATCATGATGAATTAGGAATCAGCAAGTTGCTCGGACAAGAACCAGCTTACAGACAAAGGAGTGGTGGATGTGAGCAAAGACGAGTTAGCAGAATACTGCAAGAAAGGAGGGTGTGGCTAGCACATTGGGTATGTGCTAAAGTGCATCCATGACGTGAAAAGAGACTTCTTGTTCGCCAACAACATCACTGTAAAGCTCCTCGAAGAGAGAATTTCCGATGGATGTGCCAAAAATGAAGGTAGAATTCCATGTTGTTCTTGACTTAATTGGTTCCTGATTTTTTTTGGGTATTTTTCTTGTTTTTGCGATATGGGTCTGTGAAGATATTGACAGATGAGATGTACGTACTTTGGCTGGCTTCAACCGCAGCTATCTCTACGAAGAATTACACCAACCCTGGACCAAAGGTGTATTAGATAGTACATATGGCATTTGTTGCGAGTGTTGTACGTACGTCTTCTTCGTAGCCATCTTCAACCTGTGGAACAACTCCAGCTATATAAGGAGGAGTTGGAGCTGTGGTGCAGGAAATAAAAACCTAGTATAGTATACTTCTGGGGCAGTTCAAAACAAGAAAACGACCAAAAAAAAAAAGATTTGTAATGCGTAATGTCTACAATCTGTAACTTCTATAGTTCTATGGTTCGGATTGTAAACTCTATAGGTATTAGGTAACGTCGATGTTTTTACAAGAATATACAGTAGATAAAGCATGAGAGTGTATTCATGAACTAAAGAAATAAGACTTCTGCTTCGAAAGAATAATCCGTGCTCTCCATTAATATGAAAAATATGCACAAACATAAAAACACACACAGAGACACCTTCTAGAAAGAAATGGTCTCTTAAACAACCCTTCAAAACAACTAGTTCGTCCTTTAAAGTACTTATAAAATGTTTGTTCCAAAACTCGATAAACATGATGTATTCCGTATAAAATTATACTTAGATCGTGTCCATAAATGATAAATTGCTGACTTCTACTTAAAAGCAAGATTAGTAAACAGACACTGAAACCCCAACTCTGGCTCATAAGCCACTCAACTACGAGTCTCCAACCAGAAAGTAATGGGTTAGATCATGCCCCTGCGGTCCTACGGCCAACACGAGCAACAAAACCGGCTTTAATTGGAGCAACAGATCGTCCCGAACCACACTGCCAAAAATAAAAAATCAAAATCAATAACATAACATCAAATAGATATGGTGATCCAGAGAAGGATTTCCCCAACAGCCAATAAGACAGGATGATTGAGAAATGTATCACATTTATGAACAAAGACACCCAGAAAATAGTACCCGTAATCAAATAACACGAGTCCGCAAATGCAGTGAACCAGTTAACTAAGACAATAAAACTTTAAAAACACATGACAAAAACAAATTTCCCCATAATCAGAAGGATATTTCCATGAAATTTCAGTTTTAACCAATGCAGGAGCAAAATTTTCTTCAAGGAGGCCTCAGATAACATCTTGTGTAGTCCATAGTCAATCATATAAGACAATCTGACAATGTAGGCAAGTATTCAGATCATCACAGGCCTCCTCACAAGAGTATTTGGCAGTAAAATAATTAGGCTCAGTTTGGATACCAAAACCATTTCAACCCATCTCATCTCATCTCATAATTACAACATTCACAAATTCCCACATAAAATACAATAAACAATTCAACTTTTTCAAATTTTAAAACAATAATAATATTAAAAAATAATATTCTAACAATATTTTATTTAACTTTCAACCTTTATCTCATCTCAACTCACTCTCCAAACCTAACCTTAAAATAAGGCCTTGTTTGGGTAACGAGATATTCTCAAAATTTCTCATAATTTTCTCCTCAAACACAAAACACTTTTCAATTTCAAATCTTTAACTTTTTCGTCTAATCATTACATAATCATTATCCTAACACAAAACCCAATACAACTTTCCCAAACTTCCAAACAAAACATAAAAAACAATACAATTTTTTCAAATTTCAGAACAAAAATAATATTCAAACAATTTTTTAACTTTATAATATTTTTATTCAACTTCTTCTTTTTCATTTCCCAAACCCAATAAAACATTTTAGCTCAAACCCTTTCATTACTATTCATAGAATTTTGAGATATTTCAAGGGGATGCTTGAGGAATGAGATGAGATGAGAATTTTGTGAATAATAGTGAAATGGTTTGAGTTAAGATTTCATTGGGTTTTGAATAAAAAATATTATAAAGTTAAAATATTGTTAGAATATTATTTTTGTTTCGAAATTTGAAAAAGTTGAATTGTTTTTTGTGTTTTGTTTGGAAGTTTGGGAAAGTTGTTATGATTAGGTAATTATTAGATGAAAAAGTTGAAAATTTAAAATTAAAAAATGCTTTTGTTTGAGTGATATTTAGGAAGAATTTTGAGAAATTTTGAGAGGAGTTGAGATGAGTTATGTTTTCCAAAACAAGCCCTAAATGTCCAAACAAGTCCCAAGTCTTCTTGACTTCAAAAAAAAAACAAAAAATAGCCCCCCTCAATTGAAGCGTTTATACCAACAATTGTATAAGCAGTTACCTTTTCACATCGAAGAAAGAAGAGACGATTCTCCTTCGAAAGTATCGTGTCTGGACTTTTGCACCCAAGGCAAATAACATATTCATCTAAGAAGAGGAATTAGTCATAAAAAATAACTCAGAATGTTATAAAATACAGGATCAAAATATATTAGTTGAGCAAGCATAAACTAGAAGGATAGTATTTCCTGCCACATACAGCTCCTTCCCCTTGTCAAGACAACATGGGGAGGGAGTGTTTTGTTTTCGATTTTAGTGGAGTTCAACTATGAAGTAGACTATATGAAGCAAAATAAGCAGAAAAATAAGGGACAGGCTGTCAAATCAATTTTTTGACTCCTTGCAGTCCCTATAGATCATCTTAGCAAGGCAGCAAGAGCAACAGTTTCAACCAACAGGTATGTCATAACACAGACACAAAATAAAAATATAGATTTATATATATACACACGATACTTACTGATATATCGGCGCAGGATTCCTTCAAAATTCTTAGGTGAAAATCTTCCCTTCACAACTAGCCTTTGCTGCCCATCAAGTGATCCACTTGTCCCCAGTTCAGCTAGCAAGAAAGCCATCACATGGTCTGGCTGCCGATGCATCCTTTTATTTTTATTTTTTTTTAGGGAGGAAAGCCAGTGAGCAGGTTAAAATCAAAATTATTAGGGAAAGAAATGACACTAAATGACATCTCATTTGATAAATATGAGGCCAAATCCAGGTAAAGCAATTATTAGCACCAGAAAAACGAAAATGTTTAAGGATCAAAAACAAAAATATCCAAATGCAGCATATAAGCAAAGAATGTATAACATGTCTGAAGACACCATATACTGCATGCTTGGCACCACTGGGTAGATAGAGTTTTTCCAGAGCATGACATTTTATACTCACCAGGTACACAAAAATAAGCATTAATGAAATGGAATGGAAAAGATTGTTAGGAACATACACAAGGTCAAAGTTTGAATGCAATCAACAGTAAGCATAAATGTAATTGAACAAAATGCAGAAAATATGTAACCACAAATCCCCCAGTTCATAGTATGGGGAGAAAAAAATGAATATGTATAATGTATGGAAAAAGAAATGAGCATACGTCTTGCAGAGATCCATGAAATTCACAAAAACAGTTTTCTTTGTGCCCTCACGAAGAACTTGGGGAGGCCTCATAACAGTCCTACGCCTGTCTCCTGCCAGCTCTGGATTATTCTCCCGAAGAATGTTAAACACCCGACCAAGAAGCTGCACCAAATGTCAAGAGAAAAATCCTTAGTAATGACACAGACTCATCTTCAACTTAGTGGATAGAAAGCCCCCATTAAAAATTAGCTGAGATTAATTATTAATTCACATGCACCAGCTAAACAGACCCACTCATCTTCAGATAACCTAGTCTGATAAACATACTGTAAGCACAGGCCGCTTTAGAGCAAATACATGTAAGACTCATTTTTTTGGGGGGAGGAACTAAATCCAAGAGGTGGCAGCCAAAAGAGACATGAAGAAGCCACCATGGAAAAATGCAAGAACACGCTAGAACATAGCACTATCAAGTTCCAGCAGTCCCTACCATAAGTGACATCCTAAATCATCCATAAACAAATGGCAAGATCATTGATTCATTACAGCGAGTCACCAACAAAAACTAAGAAGATACAGAGTTCCTTACACTTTCTTTTAAGGTAAAGAATAAACATTTTTTTTATAAGTAAAAAAGAACTTTATTAATATGAATGAAATAGGCAAAGCCCATGTACACAAGGAGTATACAAAAGAAACACTTAAATACATTCTTCTTATTTTTTTGGATAAGTTACACTTAAATACATTCTACTGCATATGAACTTAAAAATCCAAAACTATAAGGATAATGTCAACTTCACAAGAGAGCCCAAACAATATAAAAATAAAGGAATGGTCGAAGCTTTGAAGATAGGGAACGTTCTCTTGATGAGCTTAGAAGTTTCTTCTTCCATACTTTATTTCTTTGGGCTTCTGCCAATTTTTTTAATGGAACCAGCTTTCTTGTATCACTTTCTAGCTCCTAACTTGTAATGAGGTATTTGTTGTTATATATTTCCTGTGTACTTGGGCTATGCTTATTTACCAGTTTCAATGAAATTTTATATTACTCGTAAAAAATAAATGATATACCTCCTCATACTCATAATCACGGTCACTTCCTTCCCAAGGGTATCGTGACTGTAGCACAGTTCCTTCCCCTTCTTCATCCTCACCAGCATGATCTACATGGGAAAGAACATCAAATCCCCACAGATCCAATACCACAGGTCCAAACAATAAAATAATATATATATCAAAAATAAAAAACATATTACCATCCAAATCTTCCCCTGCATCCCCACTCTCTTCATTGAAGGAACTGGTTTCAACCTAAAATCACATCAACCCTCAAAATTTATTCCTGCTGACAACATTAGAAACAACTCACACAAATCCCTTCACATAAACACTTACTGCCTTCTTCTTCTTCTTTTTCAAACCAGAGAAAGTACTTTCAAGCCCATCAGAAACTGCAAGTAAGGAGAAGATTAAGACTCCATGTATGTAATGCAAATAGCGGCATACTTGACCTACATTAGATTAAATAATGACCAACATAGAAATAAGAACATTCGTTCAATTTAGATACCCGATAAATTTTCTGTCTGCTCAGCCAAATTGTCCACAGAATCGTCAGCTGCATCCGGAATTACAACCTTCTTCTTCTTCTTCTTTTTACTAGGATCAAACGGGGCAATCTGAAATCGATTGATTCATTCAGAAAATACAATTCCACAATGTAGTATTAAAAAAAAAAAAAAAAAAAAAACACAACAGTAAATTAATTACGGACTAGCAAATCAAAAGCAGAGCAGCACATTTTTTAGGTGGCTGGTAATTGGCAGGCAACATCTTGTGATTTTTCCAACATGTCAATAAATGCCGCAAGATGTTGCCTAAATAAAGTTTGTACAAATAAACCTAGACCTAAGTCACCTTAAACAAGTTTGGTTAACCGTCTAGTTCGTATTTCCAATGTTTTTCAGATGGTTTAGGAAGAAATTAATAAACTTACCTCCGCCACTTCGTCCTTTACATCACTGGGAACATCGTCTGCCATGACTACTACAAAGCAAGTATAACTGAATCAGTGGATTAGACACCAAATAAGAGACAAAGAGAAGACAGAGACAAAGGCACAATGCCCAGGATCCAAAATGCCAAAAAAAAAAGAAAAGGCACCAACTCGTTCTTATGTTGAAAATATCACCAATATACACATCCAGAAAAACACCAAATAATCAGAAATGAGAAACACAGACTACACACTTTTGGCTTGCACTGCTGCGAGCGCTGTTCAGAGCTAATCGCTTCGCTCCTAGGTCTGCGTTTCTACCTGCCAGAACAAGATTCTCTCTGAGTGTCGATGCCCTTCAAAACCTCGCTATCTTTTGCCGCATGCCTATGTAGTCTCGGCTTCCATCAAACAGTTTCCGGATTTTGATCCGGTAAATCTATGGGCTGTTTCAACCCCGACACACAACTCTGGACCTGGCACCTCATATGGAATCTGGGTCCATGATCATATTTCTCCAAACCGGCCCTTTGTTAATGAAATGTTTTTTAAAGTAATAAATAAAATATTATTATAATATAATTTTTAATATTAATTTTATATTAAAATTTGAAAAAATTAAATTTTTTATTTATTTTATATAGATATTTTAAAAAAATTATAATAATAAATTGATATAAGATTTTTGATTTTGGTTTTGTATGGGGTGGGTTTGGGCCTGGCACCTAATTGGGCTTTTCTCCTGAATCTGCCCCTTTGCTTTCTTTATGGTCCTTAAATCTGTGGGCCGAACTAGTTGGTTCAATACCTCAAAAGAAGAGTTTTTTTTTTTTTTTTGGGGGGGAGTAAACGTGATTTACAAAAACTCTTGTTGGTTGTGATTGTCTCGGCTATAATTAGCTATTTATTAGCGAAAATATTATTCATCATCATTTTAATTACCGTATTTCCCATAATCAATTGATGTATATAAAATAATTGTTCAATAAAATAATAATAAATAAAATCACTTATTCTTTTTTTAATACATTTGGCTCATTGAAAATTTTATATATTATTTAAGTACTTCACTGATGTAATTGGTCATAATAATTATTTTATATTAAAAAAAATGACTTAATAAATTAAATTAACGAAATATACAAGCAATACGCAAAGCATTTTCAAACGTCATTTAAAAGGTATGGAAACGTGAAAAGAGTTTTATCGTGCACGTCAAAGGGTGTACGTGCTTCTAAGGTAGACTTTGTTTGACAGTACACTTGTTGTGGGATGGTTAAGAGACATGATCGAGGTTCACTCCCCCAACTCCCTTTTAAGTCCCATCTCAACCCATCGGGATCACGTGCAAGAAAAAGAAAAAGGAATTAAATAATATATAGGAAAACCAAAAGTATCATCCAGTACTACCTATGATTTTTCTTCCACCGCATGTTAATTTCTTGGTCATGTGTCCTGTGATAGAGACTCGTTTCTGAACAATTAACACATTTGACTGAGAATTAGTTTGGTCGTCGGTAGCTTTGAGACTATATATCAAGCTGGAAACAATTAGCAGTAGAACCGCCACAAATAAAAGTCGAAGTTTTCTTCTCTCCTTTGATTCTTTCAATGAACAGACAGTTTGGGAGTTGGAAACATCATGGGATGGTGGTACTTCTAGGCCGAACCGGCGGCCTCGTTAATGGAGTTCGCTGATCTACTGATTTTTGTTTAGGGTTTTTAATTCATATGCATTAACTACTTGTTAATTGTATGCACTGTTATCAACTACTTTCACCCACTAGCTTGGCTGTATTCTGATTCTCTGATCCCTTTATGAGAATGTTTCTTTTTTCCTCATGTTATGATGTATGTATTGCGTGCATACATACATTATTATTGTTTGATCACGTGAAGATCTGAAAAAAAAATAAAAAAATGTATTCCAAATGTTCATTAAATGGAGGTTAATTTTCTTTTAAAATTTCAAACTTTAAATTTCATCAATAACTAATACCTCAAGATGTAAGTATTTTATAATTTTTTATTAAGTAGAGGAAACATTTTTCTAACTTTTATTCTAGAATATTTCGTTACCCTTCTATCATTTACAAGACTTGGTCAAATAGGTGGAACAATGGACCACTGACTAATTTGTTAATTATTAATAAGAGGTTTGAGGAGCAAGATGAGATGAAAATTTTGTGAATAGTGATAAGATAGTTTACGAATAGAAAAATAATAAACAGACTTAACTTTTTAAAACATATTACGCAACGTCCATGTTTTAAAATAAAGGGTATTTTTGTAAAATAATTTATAAAAGTAACATCACTTTACAAAATACTTTAACTTTAAAACTTATGTTGTAAAATATATTGTGAAATGTGTTGTGTGTGTCTGTTTTTTATTTTTTATTTAAAATATAAAAAAATTATAATAATTAATTTGAAAATTTTACATTTAAATTATATTTAAAAATAAAATAAAATGGAGTGATATGGGAATTTTGTTTCTTAGCTTACGCCCAAACCTACCGTATCAAGAAGCTGAAGAAAAGTCAAACTTGTTTGAATGCGTCGGCTTGATATTTTAAGAATCTTCCTTCGACCTTCTTCTTTTCGAATTTTCTTGCTATTATTATTATGCTGTGAATTTTTTTTAAAAAATATTTAATAATATAAAAATTAATTTTTTTTAACCTTTTTCGATGACAATTCGGGCTATACATCCCTTGACTCATATAAATATATATATATATATATATCTACTATATATATAAATGGGATTTTGTTGGATTTGAACAATCTACCCCTCATACCAATATAGCGGTGTTACAGTCACAGCTCGTGGCTCCGGAAGCCACCGCTTGAGTAAAAAAAATTTTTTTTTTTATTATTATTTTTAAATCATTTTTTAATACTTTTAAATATTTTAAAAAAACATAAAAAATTTATAATAATATTAAACAATTTTTTCTTAATCATTAAAACAAATAATAATAAAAAAAATTTTTTTTAGGCCATGATATAGGAGTTGGGGAAGGGAAGGGAGGTGCTGAGACTTGAGAGTCCTACTGCGCCCACGAGAAGCTGGAATATTGAGTTTAAAGTTGAATGGTCAGATCAGAAATTTAATTGGAATGGCCTGGATTTTAAGAGGAGGATTTTGGAATTTGATGGGACCCGGTTGGTGACCAAACAGATATGAAAGAAGTCATGATTAAAATAGGCACCCAACCCAGCCTATTAACCACAGCCGCCGCCCACTATCCCCATTTTTATATTCTGTCTTCTTCTGCGGAAGACCTGCTTATTTCTTTATTATTTTGCATTATATCGGAGAATGGAGACCCTACTCTTTCTTAAACGTACGGTTCTTTTTTTCTTTTTTGCAATTAAGAGAGAAACATGCACAACATTTAGACCCGCCCTAAGGACACGTAATGTTAAAGTTCATGTACTGTCGGCAACAAAAAATATATAATATTGTCAGGTCCCTTATACGACGCATGCAGCTCTTTAAATTGTAGAATATGTTTGGAATGACCGAGAAAATGATCCTAGTTTTTCTTTGATATTTTCTTTCTTTCTTTCTTTCTTGTCTAGATGTAGAATATGAGTGAAACCCAATTATTGCAGCACATGCATGCTTGCTTGCTCTGGCGAACAGCTAGCCTGATCAGTGATCTAATGAATGTGTGTGTTAAGGGCATGGACGCACAAGGTGGCGGTTCCACTAATCCAAGAATACAAAGCCAAACAAAACTCTGAAGACGTACAGCTTTTCTTTCAAACCATATTTAGAGAGGAGGTGGAAAGCACTACTACTTCTTTTGCTTTTCTCATTTATTTTGCACCCCATTTCTGACTAGATCAAAACGCGCCATTCTAATTCACATCACATGATGCTGCGCGCATACTTTTATTTCAACGATGAGCTCCTAACAGTATTTAAGATCCATTTTCACATGACCTAATTATTTAGATGGCTCAGAAATTTTGTTCCATCGACTTCTAGTACAAACATATAAAAAACAAATCTCCTTGAATTCTTATCCGAACTCCAAGCTGGATCTTAATCCAAACCCTACATGTCCCAACTCATCAAGATTCTTTGTCAAAACGTTGGCCGGATACTGTCGAATCTAGACAATAAAATTATCCAGACCAGCTGCTTGCTTTAAGGTATGTGAGATTATAGATCTACTTGGTTCATCCATTATCCATTAAAACTTTACAAGGTCGACCCCATATATATAGAGGGAAGGACATAAAAAATAAAAGAAGAAGTATAAACTGTCTGATCTCCTGAATCCAACAGCAGATTTGGAAACCCTACTGTGCTCCTAAAAGAGTGGCAAAAGACTGTGTCTTTACAGACATGAGTCAACATATTAATGCAGAAAGGCATGCAAGTAGACCGGCCATCCAAAGAAATTAAGATATATATCAACAATTAATTACTGCAGCAGTTACATTAATGGAGGGTGATCGTCATTATATTCATAAGAGTGCTGCTGATGCTAGTGGGCATGAATTTGATGATCATGACGTACAGCATTTGAACCATATTCTAGAGATTTATATTGACTTTTCTTTTATTTTTATGCACGCCTATCAGGGTGATCAGGTTTGTTATTTCGTCCATAGACTTTGAAACCAAGCAACGTCCATTAGGAAGGGAGACGTGTTGGATTCTTAGCCAAGTTGTTAATTTTTTTTTTTTAAATTTCTATGGTCGATCAGCTACGCTCGCATGCAGCAGTACCATCAATTATTTGAAAGGTTTATGGCCTCAAAAGCACGTACGTTTGCATGAGTTCTTAGATTTTAAGGTTTTGCATGCACTCATAAGGATCGTAATATAAGGTTTCGATCGGTTGGAAATCAAGGATATTTTTCTAGCTACCTATCAAGTAAAATTATATTTATACGCTACAAGAAAAATAGATTTTTGTGATTAATTTATTGCAACAAAAAGACTATTCGCAACCAAAATTTTTTCTTATAATGATATATGTCTCTTAGATAAAAAGTTGAAAAAAAAAATGAATGGATGGTTCGATGTTTTTTTAAGACATATTCAAATTATACATTAATGATCATGATGTGGAAATCTGCCACATAAATTAGCATTAAAAAAAATTAATTTTTCGACATTCCAATAACTATAATAAATTCCAATAAATAACGTATTTATACTCAGAATTAATCCATATATAAAATCATTTAGAAAATCCTAGTGGGCATTTACGCCAAGGCGATTGATCATACCTGCTCTCTCACGTGCCCATTGACCGTCAATTAACTAGCATGCATGGAACATATATATATGGAAAATCCTAAAGCCACCGCTGGGGCTCCCGCNCATATATAAAATCATTTAGAAAATCCTAGTGGGCATTTACGCCAAGGCGATTGATCATACCTGCTCTCTCACGTGCCCATTGAGGATTTTCTAAATGATTTTATATATGGATTAATTCTGAGTATAAATACGTTATTTATTGGAATTTATTATAGTTATTGGAATGTCGAAAAATTAATTTTTTTTAATGCTAATTTATGTGGCAGATTTCCACATCATGATCATTAATGTATAATTTGAATATGTCTTAAAAAAACATCGAACCATCCATTCATTTTTTTTTTCAACTTTTTATCTAAGAGACATATATCATTATAAGAAAAAATTTTGGTTGCGAATAGTCTTTTTGTTGCAATAAATTAATCACAAAAATCTATTTTTCTTGTAGCGTATAAATATAATTTTACTTGATAGGTAGCTAGAAAAATATCCTTGATTTCCAACCGATCGAAACCTTATATTACGATCCTTATGAGTGCATGCAAAACCTTAAAATCTAAGAACTCATGCAAACGTACGTGCTTTTGAGGCCATAAACCTTTCAAATAATTGATGGTACTGCTGCATGCGAGCGTAGCTGATCGACCATAGAAATTTAAAAAAAAAAAATTAACAACTTGGCTAAGAATCCAACACGTCTCCCTTCCTAATGGACGTTGCTTGGTTTCAAAGTCTATGGACGAAATAACAAACCTGATCACCCTGATAGGCGTGCAAAAAAATAAAAGAAAAGTCAATATAAATCTCTAGAATATGGTTCAAATGCTGTACGTCATGATCATCAAATTCATGCCCACTAGCATCAGCAGCACTCTTATGAATATAATGACGATCACCCTCCATTAATGTAACTGCTGCAGTAATTAATTGTTGATATATATCTTAATTTCTTTGGATGGCCGGTCTACTTGCATGCCTTTCTGCATTAATATGTTGACTCATGTCTGTAAAGACACAGTCTTTTGCCACTCTTTTAGGAGCACAGTAGGGTTTCCAAATCTGCTGTTGGATTCAGGAGATCAGACAGTTTATACTTCTTCTTTTATTTTTTATGTCCTTCCCTCTATATATATGGGGTCGACCTTGTAAAGTTTTAATGGATAATGGATGAACCAAGTAGATCTATAATCTCACATACCTTAAAGCAAGCAGCTGGTCTGGATAATTTTATTGTCTAGATTCGACAGTATCCGGCCAACGTTTTGACAAAGAATCTTGATGAGTTGGGACATGTAGGGTTTGGATTAAGATCCAGCTTGGAGTTCGGATAAGAATTCAAGGAGATTTGTTTTTTATATGTTTGTACTAGAAGTCGATGGAACAAAATTTCTGAGCCATCTAAATAATTAGGTCATGTGAAAATGGATCTTAAATACTGTTAGGAGCTCATCGTTGAAATAAAAGTATGCGCGCAGCATCATGTGATGTGAATTAGAATGGCGCGTTTTGATCTAGTCAGAAATGGGGTGCAAAATAAATGAGAAAAGCAAAAGAAGTAGTAGTGCTTTCCACCTCCTCTCTAAATATGGTTTGAAAGAAAAGCTGTACGTCTTCAGAGTTTTGTTTGGCTTTGTATTCTTGGATTAGTGGAACCGCCACCTTGTGCGTCCATGCCCTTAACACACACATTCATTAGATCACTGATCAGGCTAGCTGTTCGCCAGAGCAAGCAAGCATGCATGTGCTGCAATAATTGGGTTTCACTCATATTCTACATCTAGACAAGAAAGAAAGAAAGAAAGAAAATATCAAAGAAAAACTAGGATCATTTTCTCGGTCATTCCAAACATATTCTACAATTTAAAGAGCTGCATGCGTCGTATAAGGGACCTGACAATATTATATATTTTTTGTTGCCGACAGTACATGAACTTTAACATTACGTGTCCTTAGGGCGGGTCTAAATGTTGTGCATGTTTCTCTCTTAATTGCAAAAAAGAAAAAAAGAACCGTACGTTTAAGAAAGAGTAGGGTCTCCATTCTCCGATATAATGCAAAATAATAAAGAAATAAGCAGGTCTTCCGCAGAAGAAGACAGAATATAAAAATGGGGATAGTGGGCGGCGGCTGTGGTTAATAGGCTGGGTTGGGTGCCTATTTTAATCATGACTTCTTTCATATCTGTTTGGTCACCAACCGGGTCCCATCAAATTCTAAAATCCTCCTCTTAAAATCCAGGCCATTCCAATTAAATTTCTGATCTGACCATTCAACTTTAAACTCAATATTCCAGCTTCTCGTGGGCGCAGTAGGACTCTCAAGTCTCAGCACCTCCCTTCCCTTCCCCAACTCCTACATCATGATCGATGATCCCGGCTTTCCTTTACACCTTTTTTGCATCTGCTAAAATTACTTTAAAAATATTCTTATAAAATATTATTATAATATAATTTTTTTAATATAAATTTTATTTTAAAATTTAAAAAAATTAAATTTTTTATTATATATTAAATGAAAATTTAAGAAATTTATAATAATTATATCATATAAAATGGTTTAATTTTATGTAAGCCCGAACTTCAAATAACCACTAGGTAAAGCTGCCTTCTTCAGGTCTGTTTAGGAAGTACTCCTGCATGAATTTGGTACTAGCCAACTTTCAATTAAAATTAAATAATACTACATATAATTGTGAAATGCGCAAGCGTCACACAATTATTTTGAAAATGAGTGAAGTTTATGATTAAAAAATTAATTTTTTTCATGTAAATTTCGTATTAATTTATTTTTTTTAAAAGACTATGCGGAACTTTCACAATCCATAATTAGAAGTATTATTTCTTTTTATTATTGTATACGGTCTAACTCAAACAAATATAAATAAAATACTAATTACTAAATATTCTTATACAGTTCATTGTCCGAAAAATTTTATATAAGTAATATTAAAAAATTAGACCATTTTAATTTGATAAAAAAAATTAAAAAATAGCAATATTCCTAACTAGCATTCATGCAGTGTAAAGGATAAAATTACAACATGCAGTGCCGACCGAGCTCGGTCAGGATGTAATACCCATCTGGAACAAGGTTTCGCAAGGCATGACCTGTACACATACATGCACCTATCTTAACGTTAACGTTCTCCTAAAGATATCCCGACACAGACATCCTCAGTGAGTGTGACGGCTCATCATGTGCGCCGCGGTTTGACTTTTCAACACGTGGCTCCAGTTGAAACCCTCCCCTAATTATATATTTATTTATTTATGCTGTGCCTCCAGTTTTTTTTTTTTTTTTTTTTGATGGAGTGCATCCAGTTAAGAAACAGCAGCCAGGCAAAGGAGAGACCAAAGTCATATACACTATTAAATATTCTCGTATTAATAAACATCAACAACTACAAATATCGTCACAACAAAAATCCCATATCCTTTTCGATGCTTCTTGGCCTAAATATCTCCTTCTCAAAGGTTCCTCCTCACTCGCTTCTAGCTTATCTCTTTGCAACTCTCTTTATGAAAAAATACAACTAATCAGTAATCACAGTTACAACAGAAACAAAACCTTATTAACACGAGACAAAAATCGCCGTATTAGTACTAAACTCGACTAACTCTCTATGTATTAACACTCACGCACCTTCATTTACCTATATATATATAATATCAAAATAAACGAGGGTACTTCCGCAACTTCCACTTTCTTGGTTGACTCGACTCTCGTCACAGTGTATGCTCACCGATCAAACCATGCCACGTCTCTGTTTCGGACACAGCAGTTGGATGACATAACTAAACCATCCGTCCGAATTTAGCAAACTCCGTCCGCCAAGAAGTCGTCGATGTCAAACTCGCCAAAGTCTTCCTCCTCCTTCTGGTTCACGTGCTTTCTGGAAACCACACAGTCCGGCCAACTTAACGGCATGTCAATATTGAACCCGAATACGTCGACGTCGCCGTAACCGAGGTTGTCGAATGGCATGGGTTCATCATAATGGAGGACCGAAGTCGGGGAGGAGGAAGCCGCGTCAGATGAACCGGGACTCTCCGTAGTCGGCGTATCAACGTCCACCACCAATTCAGTCATGACGGGGTTGGGGAAGTTGGTGACGGCGTTAGGACCCTTGAGCTGGATGGCGGCTTTGTCGTACGCGGAGGCTGCTTCTTCAGCCGTGTCGAAGGTACCGAGCCAGACCCGTTTCCTGCGGTTCGGGTCTCGGATCTCCGCGGCCCAGCGACCCCAAGGCCTCTGCCGGACACCTCGGAACTTATTCCGGTGAGTGGTGACGGATGCTCGCGATGTCGGCGCTATCTTTCTGGGAGGCTCTTTTTTCTGAGTCTTGAAGACAAGTGGCGGCCGCTCGAAGCTGACCACTCTGACGAGTCTTTTAACTCTTCGTACGATCTTCCCTCCCTGTTCCTCGTCGCTGGAGGAGTCAGTAGCCTCTGCATCGGTTTGTATGATTCTCACGAGCTTGAGCTTTTTTTCAGAGTCACCGGGAGCCATAGCTTTCCGTTCAAGAGTGAAATTAGTACTTTTCGTTGTTAATATGTGCTCTGAGAACTTCAAGGACATGCCGGCGCGGTGATGATAGAAGCTGTTCTCGTCGAATCCTATCATGGTACTTGTCGTAGACGATGATGCGAGATCCGACGATAGCAGATGGGTTATCTCAAAAGCATCAAAGAAGCGTAGAGCGAAACATGCGATCCTGTGAATTAAGGTGGGTGGAGTTTTTTTGTTTCGATCACTCGGTGATCAAAGCGAAGGAAAGATAAGCTTCATAGAATAAGTAGTAAATGTGAACAAATCGGTGGAGGTGAAGAAGAAGTACGATACTAAATTTAGAATATACGAAGAGGAAATAGAGTGAAGGCTTTAACTAGCAAATTAGATAAACAGCAAAGATTCTATTGCCTCTGCGCAGACAGAAGTGAGAACGGGAAAGAGAGACAAAGTGAAGTGGTACTACAGCATGCAGAAAGACAGAGAGAGAGAGGTCTTTCCTCCTTACGGAGTGGGATAACTCCTTTAATCCGAAGATTTTCAGCACGGAAAGAATATGGCCTTTGGGTACGCTTATATTAGGTAGTGCTCGAGAGCGGGGCAGAAGATCAGAGAGTGGGACAGAGAGTGGGACGGAGACGGATGGACAGAAATTACAAACGGATCTTTATATTTACAGAGAGAAGAATTAATGTATCCGAGTCTGACCCCACGGGTGAAAAGTAAAAAATAAAAAAAGAAAGAAAGAAAGATGACTGGCAAGGACTGTGTCGGGCTTTGGCGGGAAAAAGAGACTCGATCGAGCGAGGAGGAGGTCATTCTGAGAGTCGGTGAAGGGACTAGGTATATAGAAGACTCTAGAATAAGAAGAAAGACCAGAGCGAAGGAAACGATCGAGGTGAAAATCGCTGGGTCTAGCGTATATATAGTGCAGGGACTCCTCCATCCTGTCGTGATATCATTAATTACATAATTAAGCTTAAATTCTAACCCTTTTTTTATAATTATTTTACTGTTAAAAAAAAAAAACCACAAGAGGTTCGGGAAAGATTCCAATTTTTAAGGGCTCAGTGCTACGGTAAAAATATATCAAGATGAATAATGATGGCATTGACACTCTTCTGCAACCTCTTTACTATTCATTTTATTTTTTTAAAATTTTTGTTTAATTTAATAATTAAGAAAGTAATTATTAATAAATTTGTATAGTTTTTAAATTTTTTAATGATTAAAAATGTTAAAAAAATATTTTAAAAAAATTTAAATATATAAAAGATAATAAACAAGTAATAATGAGATAGTAAAAGTAACCTGTGGTGCGTTATGATGGGGTCGTGCGTGGGATCGATCGAACTGGGGTGATCAGTCATGCATACATGGGTCATGTCAGAAGTGCATGTGGAATATTTATAGGGAAGGCGTTTCCCAGCAGACTCTATTGACATGTTAGATAGCTCCTTTCTCAATTGTCGATTCCTATGAACAAAACGCCACCTAATTCCCCATCCCAACCCCAATGAATATATATAATCTTTTCACATACAAAATCTTTGTTCCCAATCCTCTCTTATATTACTTTGGCCATTACTAATTAAGTAGAACTCTCCCCAAAATGGGAAATTCAAAAAAAAAAAGAGAAAAAATGAGGACTATTGGACCCAAAAATAAAAAACCAATTTCGGTTTTGCCTATTGAGTTACAGAGAAAAAAAGCATGCAGTTCAGGGGACACGGTCCTCTTGTCGGCTGTTAAGATTGGAAATTCTATTTTTTTTATTTATTTATTTTGGGGTGGGTTCTAAAGTCAATGCCCATATGTTATTTTATGTTATAGAGTTGAGTTCTAATACGCACAACTTAAACAAGAATAAACCACAAGCTGCATGCATCAGGAGACACGGTACACGTGTCGGCTGTTAGAGTAATATTATGTATAGTTATTTTTATGTATTTTATGTGTATTTTATTGATATAATTGACTGTATCAATTTTTTTAATACATAACTAATCATATCATTAAAATATATAAAAAAATACATAAAAATAATTATAAATAAAATTTTTATTCCAATAATCTGATCTATGGAAAGTTTAAATATTAATATTAATTATTTTTAATTAATTAATAAAAATATACCACAAATAATTAAACATTTTTCAATATTTGGACAAAAGTTGTACTAAAATAGGAAGAAAGCAGTTGCTTACATGGCGTATACGACAACTCATGTAGATGAGGATGATATCGAGGGAAGAAACTCATGATAAGCATAATGAACAGTGAACACGTAACATGCGCTACAGGCCGCACAATTTTGTCACCCCCTGAACAGTGAAAACGTGGGGTTGGAGTTTTTTCCGCCTTTAAAGTGAAGTCTGGTCCGAATGAGACACGTGGTTGGACATTGGGAATTCACCCTTTTTCCCAGTAAATTGTCTGTATTGTCTTTACTGATACTCCCACTCTCTTTCCCACCTTCACTCTCCTGAGTGTGAGGCTTGATATTCGCAGGAATCGCCTTTTACCAATTTGCCACACAATCTCATTCAAAAGGTTCCACCTAATCCCAATAAAAAGCTAGATATCCCTTCCAAAGATCCGTAAATTTCATATACATCACACGAGCCAGGAATGGTTAAATCAAAGTCTGTTTATGGACATATATAGAATAACACACTGTGGAGGTAAAGATTAAAGAAAGAGCTTTCATACTGTCTACATCAACTACTATACAAAACTTCGTCTATATTGATGCACCAACTTATAAAGAAAAATATTTTAATTATAAAAATAAATTTATAAATTAACGTAATTTAATATAATACGTCAAATTATAAATTATAAATCTAACAATTACGTAAAGACATTCATTTTATGAACTTATTTTTATATAATACTTCTATGCTTGCATCACTTTTTATTTTATAAATAATAAAACTGATTAAATAAACTTACATGGTCATTGTTTTTGTCGAACTACCCACCTAGGTTTGATGATTCTTTGGACAAGTCCGGTCGGCAATGGCCATGCGCCTGAGAAAGGGGCCTACATGCATGGTAATGGGTTGAAATAATCAACACCATGAAAACGAAAATAGGTACTGAGGGAGGCGGTTGGTTTAGGCTTGGAGGATACGCAAAGGTAAACATCCCCTCCCCCCCACGATGTTAGGAATATGCCATCAATGTATTATTGTTGTTATTATAATAATAGAGTTGAGCGAGAGAAAGTGACCCCTCTCCTCATTGCTTGTCATCAAAGCGATGAGTTAAATGGAAATAAAAACATGTATACAAAGTTCTAACAATTTTAATGACATTCGAATTTTCTACCAAAAAGCATTAAAATTTTAAAAGGATGTTGTTATCCCAAACAACCTACTTTGTAAAAACTAGTTTAGTTATTTATGAAAAGGAGAAGCTTTCACGTAAGATGACCTATACACTATGAGCTTGATGCATGAAAAGTAATACTACGTACCACATCACCATCTTATTTTCATTCCATTATATAAGATATAGCACATTTATCACCATCTAATGGTGATAAATATGCTACATGTTATACAGTAGAATGGTAATATGATGTATAAAATTTTCGATGCAAGAATTCTACCTAGTCTAAATGCTAGTTCAATTAGGAGATTCAAACCTCAACCAACATTGTAGAGGTGAAAAGGTAATGTTACCGGTATGGTGGGGAGAACATATCTTCAACACTACTGACATGGCACGCTTTAATTTATTGAAATATTGGATTATGCTCTATATCCAATATAAATAGCGTGTCCTCTTTACTAAAGCCCAGGTTGAGATGGTCTTCGAAAGTAATTTTCTTCTTAATAAGATAATTTGATTATAGCAGAGTAAATTTATGGAAGGACGGTGAACCTACCGGTCATCAAAAGGGTAGGAGCAATTGAAAACTTCCAAGAGGCTATGGAGAAACTTCAGATGACAACTAACAGAAATGTCAGAGCAACTCATGGACCATTTTCTTCTCCAGTTCAGAAGGCTTGCTGGCATTCCTTGACTTTTCTCTTTTATTGGTGAAGGTATTCCTCTTCATATGAGACTCTTCAAAATTCGCTTTATAGGTTATAATGACCCATCACATTTTTGGGACCCCTCAAAACCTACCTTAGTTGGTCAATCTCCATCATGTACTGTTTGCTTGAATGGTACTTACATGTTCATATCAATATCCAGGTCTCATTTCAATGCACATGATACCATGATGGTAGCGAAAGAATCTGTCAGTTTTGTAAAGATCTCTTTGTAGACTACTCATTTCTCTTTTAAGTATTCAGGAAAGATTTCCCCCCGTCATGATGTCTACCTTACGCCCTCCTTCGAAAAATGCATTATATAATTTCTACATTCCCCCACAACATAGCCATCCAATTATGCATGGTGATTACTTGTCACACTATGGCTAGACTATGATGCTAAACTATTTCCTATTTTAAGGGCAGCAACTTCTACAGAAGAAAGAAAATAATAGGTAGGATACTATCATCCCCAAGTGCAGCTGTAAGCTCTTCAACCATTAACCCCAGAAAGAGAACAGGGAAAGAAGAAAACTACATATAAGAGGAAGGCATACCAATCAAAAGCGCATAACGTAATAGAATTGCAGCAGCAAGACTGGAAAAACCTATTATATTGCGAATAAAGGTAACTCTTACAAAATTCCTATATAGTTTTAATGGGCAACACAGTTTTCTGTCTACAACTTCATAAAAGAGAGAATTTACCTGCACTGGACAGTATTTTAGGCTCCGTTTGGTTTCACATACTATTTTATCCCATCTCATCTCATCTCAATATCCAAACACCATTCAAATACAAATACTTTTCAATTTCAAATTTTCAACATTTTTATATAATCATTACCTAATTATTAAAACTTTCTCAAACTTCCAAACAAAACATTAAAAAAAATTCAACTTTTTCAAATCTCAAAACAAAAATTATATTAAAAAATTATATTTCAACAATATTTTAATTTTATAATATTTTTATTCAATTTTTTCTCTCCTTTTCCAAAATACTATAAAATATTTTAATTCAAACAATTTCATTACTATTGACAAACTATCTCACTACTATTCACATATTTTTTATCTCATCTCATCTGAATAACCAAACGAGGCCTGAGATTTTCTTTAGGTAGTGTTTTTGAGAGAGATACAAAGTTTCAATACAATTTGTAGCTTAGATGTAATCTCATTTGACTGAGCATGGCATATTCCCACAAGTCCCATCAAAATGTCATACCCACTTGAGTCCCTAATACAAAGCAACCTTTGCAACTGTATCATAGGAATCGTACCCACAAAATATTATTTCTTAATCAATCATATGAGTTGTAAAATAGCCAAGAGCATTCAGGGACGACATGATAAAATTACATTAAAGTTTTCCAATCTCCAATGTCTTCCAATAAATATTCACAAGAAGACAATAAAGTTCCTTGCCAACATTGAGTCCTGGTGAAAAGAAAATGAGATTCATTCTTCCATTCTTTTACCTGAATGGAGTTGAAACCCACATGGATTCGCAGCTGCTTCTAGATGATGAGGAATTTTCATTTGCCATCATCCCATGGCATACTTCTGTGTCCAGCTGCGAGCAGTGGCTTCATATTTAGCCGTGTCAGTCTTGTACATGTGCGCAATTTCAGGGACAAGTGGATCATCGGGGTTGGGATCCGTCAACAGAGAGCATATAGACAACAACACCTAATATTAGGAAGTTGGTTAGCATGAACGACTCGATGAATACACTTTTCTAGTAATATATATGTATATATGAAAATTCAGGAAGTATTTATCAAACTTTTTATTTGATACTGAGAAAGGATTTAAAAATGCATCAAATGCTAAAGCTATAAGAATTCAAGCATTGATGGTTCATTAGTAGAACAATCACCATTCAGGATAAGTCTAGATGGCAAATTATTATAGCAGATGACCTAAAAGCAAATATTGTTCCATAAGACAACCATCAATCCATCACTTGCATTTTCAAATCTTCAAAACATCTGGTACAAACCAATAGAAATTCATTCTCTAAATGTGACCCCCCCCCCCCCCCCACACACACCAAAACCAACCCAAAAAAAAAGAGCTTTGCTACTCATCATCCCCACACACTACACATATTTTTATTTTTATTTTTTATTTTATTGTTCTTAAACTAATTGAATTATTCTACTCATCATCCATACACCACACATTTGGTAAAAGAAGAAAATAAAAATAAGTGTGGTGTGTGAGGATGATGAATAGAATTTTCCCAAAAAAAAACTGAAAAGTTATTTTTCAGTATCAACAAAGGTTTAAGATGGTAATAAACCAAAAAAAAAAAAAACCAAAAATTTAAAAAAAAAAATTAAAAAAAAAAAAACCAAAATTGCTTGGGCTGCCAATTTGATGAGGTAACCTGGCAGTGTAGTACAACATGAGACATGTTGCCAGTGAAAATTATCATAATCAATACGGCATATAGCAAAACAATGTCTACATCTGAACCCAATCTAGGTAACAATTTAACTACCTACTCACTAAATGTGATAACATGCAGCAGCTTTGCAGAAGTGAGCAGCACATGACATGCAATAAATAAACTTGTTTAATTGTCAAAACTTCATAGTAGTTATTCCAAAAGATTGTTGTTTAATCACGTGCCTTGATGTGGTAATATGGCAGGACAGTGTGACATGTCTCTCATAGCCAATAAAATTATCAAAATCAACAAGTGTATTGGAAAAAGATGTCAAGAGTTTTCATTCCAGCAAATGGCTTATAATTGATCACAAATAAAAAAGACCAATTATCAGGTAATGACGGTAGACTAACTATGACTGTAGAGCAGAAAAACCAAAACAGATGGGAATAATTAAATGAAACCTTAGAAATGGTTAGTGCCGGGCTCCACTGTTCTTTAAGAATATCCAGACATATGCTTCCATTGCTGTTGATATTTGGGTGGAATACCTTGGTCCTAAATGCAACCTGAAAGTATAGAAAAAGGTTAGAAAGAATTCTAGATTTCAAAAGTAACAAATATAAGATAACCAAAGAGTTCAACACATGGTGATACAAACTACAATGAAGCCCACACCATAAAACAATAAAATAAAATAAAATAAAAACAAATATGATCAAAGTGCCAACCAAAACTATGACTCAGTAGAAAGCATTATAGGATATGCACTTCACATAAATAGACATACAGGGTTAAAAATACAGCTTAATTCAGAAATGTTATAATCTCCACCTTTTACGTCAACAAAACACGACGTCACCTTGTGAGAATTTATAAAACCCACACCCTAGTTATCAACATTCACAAGCCCCTTATCATCAATCTCAGATGTTGAGACTTGAATATCTTCCGCTTACTTTTTACAAAAGAAAAAAATAAAGCCATGAAGAATTGCATGTTTATGAATCCAAGCACCAAAATATTCTTATCAATGCAATTCCTCATTCTTTCAATTTATTTTTATTTTCAAATATATAGCGTACATGTGCCATCAGATGGAAAAAAACAAAATACACTATCAGGGCACGTGAATTGACAGCTAAACACAAGACAGTTAATGCATTGGTGAGGCAATACTACATTCTGCTCAAGCAAGAGCAAAAGTTTATTGATCTCCGTACAAGAGTATAGCTTCCGAAGACTCTGACTAGGGAAGAAAAAATAGGTCCCATAAGCTATGAATGACAAACTTCCTTTTTGCTGCAGGATGCGCATTACACGATCACCAAAGCAACCAAACAACATCAACTCAAGGGAAATAATGTTCCCTAAGTACAACAAAATAAACTTGAAGAAGCTTTACTAAAGCACAGGGTTGTGTCCTCCTTAATACCCATTTCGATTTTGAAGCCACGATGCCATATGTGATACGTTGAAATGAACACAGTACAATAGAAAGAGAGCAAACGAATGCAACGACTGATAAGGATAATGAAATATAGAAAAACATTACCTTTGGTGGCTTGAATGGATAATCAGGAGGAAAATGAATAGAAACTAGAAATACACCTCCTGCATAGGGGCTCTCGGCAGGTCCCATTATGGTAGCTTGCCAATGGAACATGTCTTCAGCCACAGGACCTACACAAACAAATAAGAACCATACTCTTACTTAATCATATAAACTGCAACTTCCCGGCAACAAATATACTGTATGTTATTAGCTGAGAAACTTTAGAACCGACACATGAATCAAAGGGCAATTGAGCCAAAGCAGCAAAGATTTTATTGAATAAAGAAGTGACAAAACCACGCTTAACACCCAAAGCATCTGAGGACTTGAGCAGCCAACCAAAGTCAAAAGAATTACAGAGACACTAGAAAATCTTAAGGTAAAGGTTTGAACTATAGTTTCAGGATCACAAAATTTAACCATGGAAATTGAGTCAGAATAGAAGAGGGTAAAGAAGCATACCAGCGCTGCAAGAGGTAGGAGGGTCTTTCTGCAAATCCTTGAGCTCCTTCAAGATCCGTTTCGATGCCATGCTCTAAAGTCTAAAGAACATCCACAAACAAAGCAAGGCAACCCAAATCAGCAACAGATCGAAAGCACCCAGAACATAAGTTCTGATTTTGATTAACAGATCAGTAGAACAAAACACTTCGTATCTCTTACCTGAAAGGAAAAGCACCAAAGATGTCTGCTTTCTTAAGGAAATTGATAAAAAAAAAAATCGAATGAAGAAGGGATAAGGGGGCAGCAAGATTCAACGAAAGGTGTTGGCGATTGGTATTATAGAACCACAACCAGAGAGAGGAGCTGGTTCTAGAATTTTCTGTCCTTGAAAACATTAAAAATGTAATTGGCGTAGAATCAACGTTGTCGTTGCCCCCACTTGTTTATTTATTTATTTATTTTTATTGCAAAATCCCTGGCGGACAACAATTTTTCCTTTTTAGTATGAATGTAATCTCTTTTTCCTTTTTAGCAATTCCATCCCTATGATTTTTAGCTTTTTTCTATATTCCTTGTCGTGTTTTTTTGGCATTCCTTTTGCGTCCATATTGCTTTTTTTTTTTTTTGGTGCTCGGGAACAAGATATGTGTTTTCAAAACAGTTTTTCGTTGTGTTTTGGCTTCACCGAACTCAACGAGCAAAATATCATAGTTGAGGACAGCAACACAACGATTTTGATCATAAATTGTTCATATCAGATTTGATGGTGCTTTTTAGATATGCATCACCCTTTGCTTTTTTGTGTCCTTGGCCTTGTGGCCTCCACATAAACAACAAATCAGCCAATGTTGGGACACCACGTGAAAGTTACACGAGTTATTAACTAAGAAGATCATCATTAATTAATTCATTCACAACGTCGAGAAACAGATTACAACAAATCATGAATGAGAAAAACCCCACCTCATGAGGAAAAATAACATCCCTAAAAAAAGAATCCCACAACTGGAAACATTCACACTCTACCACGTTATACGTGCAACCTAAGGGGTTTTTTTTTTCCAACACTTGGGAAAACCTCAATAGGCATGTGTCCAAATAAAATGTTCAATGTTGCTTCCTAAAAGCAAACAGGTACAAAGTTATGAAAATCACGGAGTCTGCACATTAGAGTCTTTGGATTTGTTCTCTTCAGAAGATGGCCGGTTCTCTGAGTCGGATTGTCGGATTTCTTCTATCATTCTAACAACTTCATCCATGTTAGGTCGCAAGTCTGGCACCTTTGCCACACAAGACATGGCAATTTGCAACATCTGCACCATTTCTTCTTCTATGTTTTGGTACCTCATCAACTCAACGTCAAAAACCTCCGCCGTCCATTCCTCCCTAACAACAGACTGGACCCATCTAGGAAGATCAACCAAGTCGTCACGCCCTGGTGATTGGAGTGGAGCTTTTCCAGTCAACATCTCCAGGAGAAGGACACCAAAGCTGTACACGTCTGATTTATGGGTATGCTTACGGGTTTCAATTACCTCCGGAGCACGATAGCCTGCACCCCGAGAAGGAGTGGCAGGGACATTCATAAGAGGTGTTAGACCAAAATCAGAAATGCATCCTTCAAGATCTTGGTTGAGGAGGACATTTGAGGACTTGATATTTCCATGAATGAATTTTGGACCACCTACAGAATGGACATGGGCGACTCCCCTTGCAATTCCAAGGGAGATTTTCAATCTGGCGTCCCAGTCCAATGGAGTTCGTCCAGCTCCCCTGTTTCCTGTCATCAAATTGAAGTTGAGTACAAGTGCCAATAGCATGAGTTAGGCTGATGAGCAGTATTCCATACAAGGCAATTAAATTAAGTAACGATAATAGATTTTTTTTTGATCGGTAAGTAACGATAATAGATCATGCAAAATGAGTCAATTGATTGATGAATGGAAGATAAAAGATCATCCAAAAGGTTTTAATTGATAGTACGTATTTTGTCTGTCCCTTGGCATATATAATTTATAGTCACCTGTTGATACGAAACAAGAATGCAGTGGGAGTTCTTTTTTTAATCCAGTAAAAGAACTGCTACATATCCATAAAGCCTTTGGGTAAAATTAAAATAAAATCCCAATGTTCTTTTGGTTAAAAAAGTATTTAATAAAGATCTGTTGGAAACGAGGCCCATGGTTTGATCCGGGAAAAAAAAAGAAAGAAGTGCCCCATGATAATTCCTCTAGATGGAAGAAGGTCTACAGTGGGGAACCAAAGAAAATATGTGCCATCTCATGTTGACATAATTGATCACTGGTAAGCACATGCCACAGGCAAATTCACTAGAGTAAGCACAAAAACCTCATCATATCTTTCTGGTGTGTCAAAAAATTCATAATGATCTCTCCCAATGCATGTATTATCTGCAAGTATATTTTGCCGACCATGATACTCTTTTTCATATTAGTTACATGTTCCCAATTGCAGTTGCAACCAAAGAGAAGTAATTATTGCACAGGAAATGCAGGAATGAAGTTTTTTCTTTTGGAAATGCGGTAGTTATAATCATGACAACTCACTTCTAGGTATCAAAAAAGGCAAACAATGCTGTAATTTTGTAAATGATTGATCTTGGCTTGATCTTTTAATATTGGTCCACAGCAGGGCACGGATCCACTCATTTGTTCTCGAGTTTAAAGAGTTTATAGTAACAACTCTTACAATGGCAAAATCATTAGGGTGTTAAGATCACCCATAAACTGAAAGAAATAAAGAGGGATATCCATACCATGCAATAGTGTAGATAAGCTGCCACCAGAGACATAGTCATTGACCAGGAGCTTCTCATCTTTTGAGTAATAATAAGCTCGGAGTGGCAGAACATTTGGGTGCTGCCCAACCATACCCACGATTTCCATCTGCTGTTCAAAGTCCCTCTTCCCTACCACAACTTCCTTCAACCTTTTCACCACCACTGTTGTTGCCTCCTCCAAAACTGCCTTATATGCTGTGCCATAACTACCCTTTCCCAACACTTCAGCTGAAGCCCTCAGTAGATCTTCTAGATCAAAATTATAAGAACAACCTTCAAAGAAAACAAGTTTGTTTTTCTCAGGTTCCTGCACTCCACTACCAAACTCTTCTTTTGGCTTTTCACTCCTTCCACCACTTAAAGCCTTTCCTTTTGATGCACCAGTGCCTTCACGATCTTTTTTCTTTAGACAGCAGAGAACAATAATTAGAGCAAACAGAAACAGCAGCGCAAACCCTCCAACTGCAATGGCAATTATAGCTCCCATAGACAATTTCTTTTTGGAGCTTTTATTTGAAGGAACTAAGGGAGGGGGTGGAGACAAATTAGAAGGAGGAGGTGGCGGGAGGACAGGGAAGCAAGCTTTTAGAGGTGGTCCACATAAGTGAGAATTTCCCAAGAAAGATGAATTAGAAAACTTTTGAAGGGATGATGGAACAGAGCCATTAAGATTGTTGTAGCTTAAGTTCAAACGCTTGAGCTTGGGGAGATCAATTTTTGGTATGGTTCCAGAAAGGTTATTGTTTTGGAGGTTCAAACCAGTAAGTTGCGTTAAGTTTTGTACTGTTTGTGGAATGTTTCCAGAAAAGGAATTGAATGAAAGATCCAATACATTAAGTTGAGGGGAAAATGAGGTAGGAATCTCGCCAGATAAATTATTGTGTTGGAGGTAGAGGTATTGAAGTGAAGGGAGGGAGGTAATCTCAGAAGAAAGATTACCACTGAGAAGGTTCGACCGAAGGCTGAGAATCCTGAGAGCATCAAGCTTACCAAGGGTGTTTGGAGGGATGCGGCCCACAAGCCCAATCCCAGGGAGCCGGAGGGCATGTACACGGGTGCCATCTGGCGTGCAATTGACGCCTAGCCAAGAGGTGCAGACAGGGGTAGTAGGGTTCCAACTGAGGTTGCGTCGATGGGGAATAGTAACAGCAAAGTCAAGAAGTGCTTGCTTATCTGAGTTCAGGTCAGCAACCGCCATGGGTGGGAGAGCGATTATGATGAAAAGGAAAGTAAGTGCAAAAGTTCTGTAGAGCCTCATGGGCAATTGTTTGGTACAGGACTTCTCAAAGTGATGGTAAAAACAAAAATGTAACTTCTGCAGACCTTGATAATTTCCTGGTTCAGCAAGAGATCAACAGAAAAAGATTAGGCAGCCAGCCAAAAAACACACGAAAAATCGTCTTGTCTATATGCAAAAATTTTGCAAATGGTAACAACCAGTTCACAATTGAAGGGGTAAACTGAGCAGATCTCCTACATTTGTGGAAGTGCACTAAATAAAAGGAAGTGGGTATAGAAATAACAATTAACCATTAATAAATGTGCAGTTCAACTCTGTCTATGTTTGCCAAATGCAAATCTTCATGAGTAACAGAAAAAGGATAAAGAAGAAATCCTCACATTGATATTATTAAATTCTTGAAAGACTTGTTCAGTCTACCTGTGTCTTTCTCTTAATTACCACATATGCTTAGAGATCAGAAAAATGTATATGTATGTGCTAAGAGCCTTTGGTATAGTTCAGTGTCATTTAAGAGTCAAGATGACTGAGCGTAGTGCTTAATAGTTTCTGTAATCCACAGCAGACAGGCATATTCAAATTTTTTTAATGCAAAATTAAGAGGTACTTAAACAGCCATTGGGAGAGCTCGGTACAATCCCTCTAAAAACATAACCAATTAGGCATTTCTCAACTTTCACATAAGGAAACATGAGTCATTCTTTTCTTCTTTTCTCTACATCCAGCACCTAAACCAAAGCTAATAAACAATTGAAAAAGTAATAAACACCCAAAAGCAGCAGGTAAAGACATTTTAGTGATTAAAGCAAATGACCCTTTACCCATAGTATTCCAATCTCCGTCTAAATAAATAAAGGGGAAAAATGGAACTATTCCAACTTTCATACCACAGACTAGGAAATAGATGCAACACCAAAATTAAAAAATAAAAAATAAAATAAATAAAACAATTTTATGAGAAACAAAAAGGTGATAAGGCATGCAAAATATATGCTTGTCCGGTGTATAGCACAAACAGCAAGTTTACATTCTAAATTGTCAAACTTAACAAAAAAAATATATATAAATTTTGGGGAAAAAGTTTTGGGTGACAGTCAGTGGACAAAGATCTAATATAAAACGCAAAAGTCGGAGATTTTTCAATTAAATTTTTTACCTTGTTAGGGAATCAATTCTAAATGTTGATAGTTGGATTTGTTCAACAACCAAGGTTGCGTTGAAGAACGCTAATTTGTCAAACTTCTAGAACTATGTCTAAAACAAAAACAACCTGCTCGAAACATAATGTAACAAGAAAAACAAGCATTCTTGCAGAAAATTCACTGCAATCAACAATGTGAACCAGGAAGAGGTTTAAAAAGAGAAGCAAACGCTGTAACAAAAGCTCTCATAATCCTGAAATGGGGGCAAGAGAAGCCATTAACAAGTTAAAGAGAAAATCCAAATAGCGCGAGGTAATCACAAACATTGCCTACAATCACCCAGATCTACAAAAAGCTTAATCAGTGCGTAAATGCAGGTACCAATAATCTTTTGATCATAACTAAGCTAACAAAAATGGCCCAACTAAAAAACGCGAACCTGAAGACATGGGTAGGAAAAGTTTTCGCTAGCTTTTCATCCCATGAGGTTTTGCGAATTGTTGAGTTCAGATGTGGTCATTACAGCTTCAAAGAAACCCAAAACTGACGGCATTTGGGAAAGTCAGGGTACCCAAGTGGTAACTTCAGCTTTAGCTATCAGATCCAATTAGCTGCAAAGCTCAAATGGGTTGGCTCCTGCTACAACCATGGCAACTCAAACACATGGAAGTTTAGAATTTGCTCCGATACAGGCATCAGCATTCCGAAGCAGCCGTTTTGGGCAAATAAAAAACTACTTTTTTAAAACAAATATTCGGACGAATTTCATGTCGGAGAGAGAGATAATTGCCAAAAATTAAAAAAGAGGAAAGGGGAAGAATAGAAGAAGAGTAAAGAGAATAAAGGATGATAAAGATGGGAGAAGGAGAGAACACCGACTACTTTATCTCTGGCACAGAGAGAGAGAGAGAGAGAGAGAGAGAGTAGTAATCCAGGCTCGAGAGCGTCAGAGACCAACAAGGAACGCAGTATCCCGATTGATGGAGCACGAGCTTAACGCAAAGGGAATACTTGCTATACATAAACAAAACCGTAGCTTCCGCGTTTATGTCCTTATCATTTCTAACGTTAATTAACGACTCTTCTTTCATATCTATATTCATTAGGCGATTCCGTCTGTTTCTACAATTTTTTTTATTACATCAATTTATTAAATATTTTTTTTCAATATCCATTTTTTGAGAATTTGAGTATTACCTTTAACTCGGACTAAAATTTTACATGGTTTATTAAATATACGAAAGAGTTGATAAACTACAATGATCTTCAAAACGAGGGCATTTAAATATAAAGAATGTAAAAAAAAAAAAAAAAAAAAAAAAAAAATTTGTAATGCTAACTCTCCATCCAACTCTTACAACTAGGCGTGATCGTCAGATTGGTTAGTTCATTCTTCTTCTCTTTTAAATATTTTTATAAAAAAAAATATAAATTTACTAATAGTAATTTTGTTAAACATTAAAAAAATTATAAAATAAAATAACTAACGGTAACTTCTTCTTTTTTTGAAACATACACTAACATTTAAAAAATAATAATGTACCTACTACCATTTTCGAAAACTTTAATACAGGATATGAATTGTAAGACAAGAATGTAGTAAAAAGATAATTAATTACTGCGTTTATTTCATTGAATTAATGAAAGGTGTTCTACCCGTTAATATACATCGTACAAGACGTTCACATGTGGTACATGTAATTCAAATATATAAATTCTCTTTAAAACCAAACTAATTCAAATATATAAATTCTCTTTAAAAAAATCAAAGATATAAATCATCAAAAACATTACCCCACTCTAAGCTCGCCACGTAATCATTTGATTGGTCTCTTTTCTTCTCTCTCTCTTTTTTTTTTTTTTTTGGCTAATTCAAATGGTAGCAATGCAATCATTTTTGTCGAGAGATTTTGAAAGACCAAACGAGGAAGGGTCTACACACAATGAACATGGGATTAAAGTGAGAGTCAACACCTGTTATCATACTGATTCAGTACTTGCAATGACCTTTTGGGAGTTTTGGGTGACCTTGCAAAATGGCCTAAAGCTCCATTTTCTAAAATCCATTTTTTATTCAAAAAAATTTATATAGATTTTAGATTTATTTATTTTTTAAAATGGACTACGTAGTACTTAAATATTTTAAAACTGTAAATATCATTTATCTAAATATAGACAGTATAGTCAATCATATTAAAATAATGTTCATAAATAGTGTATAACTTTTTGAAATGTTGAAAATTATCATTTTAGTTGGATTGAGATTCGAATAAGAGAAGTTGGGGATACCAAAGATTTGAGTCATTTGACTGGTTTCCTTGGTTCTTTTTAATAATTGGTCAGACTTGATACTTTTTGTGGAACTCACAGGTATGGTGTTGAATGAACAGAGACCCCTCATTTTTCTTTTTTCTTTTTCTATTACTATTTTCTAATTTGCCCACATGTGCAAAAGCTAAATGTGTCGTGTGGTCAACTTCCCTAGGTTGCATCTTTTATGGGAATTCAAGTTCAGAAGAAGAGCCGTAGAGGGCCATCTCATCCTTGAGTTGTTCATTGACATTTCATTACCGAATCACCGATAACTACTGAAAAGATGGGTTGGTTGGCATTCAAATCCTCCATAATTCAGCTGGCCTGGTGGAGAAGGTTTCTTTTTCCTCCATCATCTACACATATATTCTACAAGGGACTTATGAACCTTTTGATGAAACAAGATCTTTTATTAAATTCTACAAGAGAGCTACACGTCAAATGATTAAGGGTTTTAAAGGCCTTTTGGTAAAACAGAATTTAACGGACTTAACAGAAAAACAAGAAAAGTTAACAGAAAAACAATCACTTATTAATTAGATTGAAGTGCGTGGTGTAAAGTTTTCATGTAAAATCTCTCTCTCTCTCTCTCTCTCTCTATATATATATATATATATCTGTGTGTGTATCTACATTGTGGCTAGTTCTTTTCTCCCACATGGCTCTGACAGCACAATAACAATAGAGAAAATGATATAAGTAGTCTTAAGTTGTGTTATTCCAGTGCATTTTTGAAAAAATGAGTGTACGAATCTTACACTATAAAATCATATATAAGGTTAGGAGAAAGAAAAACAATACTAATAAATCTTAAAAATATATAACAAAAGTTTCCGGATGATTAAGATGTTGGTAAGCCTGAGTGTGCGACAAACCTTGATCCAACTGCTCCTATTTATATTGTTTATTACCCAGCAACCTAACTACCCCCACCTAACTAGGTTGTCTCTGGATGCCATCTTCTTAAAAAAGTGGAAAAACTTGTACAAAATCAGAGTACAAGGATGTCCTCTAAAGGATGAAGAAATTACGTTCGCAAAGTTGATCAAGCACTAAACAAAAAGAGACATGAATCTGTGAGTCAGGAAGCAAATAGATAAGTAGCGATGTCTCCCCATGTACGTGTGTTTTTTTTTTTTTAAATGCCATATTTTAAAACTCAAAAAACAAAACCCGCCAGAAAAAGGGGTGATAAAAGACTAAAAAAATAATAATAATACTAGATACAATCTTAGAGTACTGTGCAAATTCCGTGCAATCCTTTTGAAAAACTGAACTAATTCGGTCCTTCAAGCCATGTATTTTTTTTTTTTTTTCCTTTTCATTGATGAATGTTTAAAACCCAAAAGGCATTGCAAAGACCCCTGCTACTAAGAAAGCCATGACTGGGAATTAAATCGCAACCATGATGATGGATGTCTCTACTTTGGTCAAAAAATTGATGATGAACATTGTGGGACTAGGCTGGCAATCGCATGCAGAAGCCAACAACAGATCTCCTTAATGAATGTTTCACGACAAAATGGCTCTAATTATCTACTCTTGCATGGCCCTGTTTGCATTTTAAGTATTCCATTTGGTAGACAATGCCCTGGATATATGCTTTCAAACTTTATATGAAGGCATCTGCTTTTAGTGCAGTGGGGTGTGATAAGGCATAATATATCTGGTCTAGACATGAAGGGCATGTGAGTTAATGAATCTTTGTTCATCTCTTCAAGATTAAGATCAAATACTAATCTTAATTCTAACTATTTTACTATTATTTACAAATTTCTCATCTCATCCCATCTCAACGTCCAAACGAGGCCTTAAGATATTGTTCCATGTTGTATCAACTTGACAACTAGTGGAAGAAGAATAATCAGTTGCAGTGTTCAAGTCACTGCATTTTACCAATTCAAATCTATATGATGTTATGTGGAAAGTCTTCATTCACAAACTGTTTGATGGAAGTCTTCACTTAGGATCGATCACGTGATCTGTCTAACTCATTTAATTATTCGATCGAGTAGCTAGCTCTACAATAAATACATGCACAACGCAAACAACAATAAGCTCAAAGTGCTGATGAATTGGCCACAATAGCCAATGAATGAGAGCTTACCTGCTATATGTTGAGCTTCACCAACTTGTGGTCCCAACACTTCACAATTATAAATGTAATTTGTTTCTGTATGAATATGAATAAATCAGAGAGGAAAATAGTGAAATCATGGGAGTAATTATTCCATTGGTTATGACTTTAAATACTCAGATTACATTGAAATACAAAACTGGTGCATAAATTAAGGGCTAAATTGCAAGGAACACGTGGTAGGGCCCTAACGCTTTGAACTCTGGGGACCATTGGCTGCCTTGTGTAGCATCAATAAGTCAAGGACATGGATCCACCCATTGGAAACGCTAGGACCTTTTTATATTTTCCATTTTCCAATGATTTTTTTGGGCAAACAGTACATACAGTAATTTGAGCAAAAGGTTCAAAACGGTGGGTGATACCGACAATTGCCTCAGTACAAATAGAAAATGAAAATTTTTGACAATAGCTCTAATTAAAGTCAGACCTGTCGCGTGCTCCAAATTTGAGATAAGATGAGATAGGTTGAGAGTATTTCTCAATCTAAACGGCCTCTAACTTGAACCCTTGTTTCATCTTGCACTTTAGAGGAAAAAAGTTAAATCCCTCAAAAAGAGGAGGGTGGAAGAGAAGATCTAGGATACCCTACTATCAATTAAATGAATAGAAGAAAAGAGATGGGACATCTCCTTCCACCCCTAAGAGGATGACCAAGTATTTTGAGAAATGAATACTAAGGTACGTGAGAGTGAATTGAAATTTTCATTTTTTGACTTGAATATTTTCAATAAGAAATAAACACATTATGTGAATTCTGTAGTATTAAATGTATCCGTGGACAATATGGACCTCATTATTAAATAAGTGAGGTTTACACAATACATCTTTCTCTCTCCAAATTTCAGAAAATATTTAGATTAGAAAATATAAGAAATCTTAATCAAGTAATAGTTGATGATGGGAAAAGGAAAGAGAGTACATTTTCCCCCCTCTATGGATAACAACACTCGTGAGTAATCTTTGAAGATACAAGCACATAGGTCCAGAAGGCCTTAGATTATGATTCTCAAAGTCATAGACAACCACATCAACCACTCTCTCTCTCTCTCTCTCGCTTTTAGACAGTTAAAGACAAGCACACGCACGGCTTGCGGTCATTTACTCAAATTACCTGAGCTGCATAAAAAATAATAAAAAAAAGAATGTACCTTTATCCGTATGAAGAAAAACATGACAAATAAATTTTACTTGAACGTATGAAACAAGGTAAATGGAAATGAAAAGAAAGACTGAAAAAGGTACATGAGCAAATATTCTAAGAAGCAACATGGATAGTGGATAGAGAAGAAAACAACTTAGTCCAAAGTTGCAATCAATTGTTGTCGAATTCAACGTCCATCCTAACAAATCTCTGTTGTCTTTGATTGGGCCTAAGAATCTTTCCATGCCCTATATTAACTTCCCTGTCCTTTCTGATGGTAACGTATTTCCTACCACCTCCTCACCCACCAAAGAAACTTCTCGGTTTTCGATCTTTCCATTTTTCAATTCGTTGGGTGTTTGTGATGACTATTACCCATGGCCGTGCGGTGGTGATGGTAGTAACAGTACCTATAAAACTATTAAAAAGAGAGAAAATGACCAGATTTACTCATTATGAGTACCCAACCCAATCTTGGCCCATGGGCCAATCGTATCTATTGGCTGTCAGCGATCCAGGCCTCTGCAAATTTTTAAGCAGTAAAAACTAAAAAGTCTTTCAATTCACTTATGAGCAAAAGAATATTTTTTAAAAAAAAAATCATGATTTTTATGTGCAAGTCCAATTAAAATGGAACTCAAAAGTATTGAAAGTCCAATAGAGCATTGAAGAATATTTTATGCAACAAATAGTCATTTATATGGTAAGAGAAGTGTGAGAGATGGATAAGCAAATTGTCAAGGTAGGTCAACAAGAGTTACATAACTAGTTCAGTATTTATATAGGTAAATAGATGATGTTAAATGGAACCCTTGAATGTCATGGCCTGACCTGCAATTATTGTCCATCATTATTTCCACGACATGGCCAAAGAAACAACTCTTCGCCTTGCTCGTCTCTTTCCTAAGATTATAGTGATTTTAAAAGCGACACCACACCCAAGATTCATATTGTTAGCATCCGCCTAATCATGCCGATTGATAACAAGAAGGTTATCATTTGTGAATGAAATATCGCTTGTGTTATCAGAGGTTATGTCACTAGGTAGATCACATCAAAACTCTATTTTAGGGAAATTCTACAAGAACCCATCCAATGAAAACCAACCAACCTGGACCAGCATCCTAGTTGGTTGAATCAATAGACCTAAAAGGTCTCACCTTGCTGCCTAACATGAAATTTCAGAAGTTTACAAATATTTTGGCAAGACATGGAACTGAAACTGTTCAACTAAGGCAAAAAAAGAAAAAACAAAGAAGTTGTGCAACATATGATAATAAGAATTGCTTTGAGTTATGACACCTCCAAAATTAACAACAGAACTTTTGGAATGGGCTTTCCGTCTCTCTCATCATCATCATTTGTAAAATTCAAAGTCAGTATCGGGCTTCTTCACATTGGTTCGGTACCCCTTCTCAAAGTCCTTGGGAAGTATGACATATCTGTTCTTGCGAACTGCATGCATTCCTGCCTCTTGACAAATAGCTGCAATCTGGTAACACCCAGCTCTCATTCAGTGAAAATTTTTAAGAAATAACCAAAGAATCACCAAAATAAAATTATGTTATTACAGCAACAGCAATGCATTTCCCAAATGGGCATAGAATTGCTTCTCGTTCTGCAAGAGATCTAGCTGGTTGTCATATGAAAATGAATAACGAAAGACAAGGCCATTCACACCATACATCCAAAAAGACCCCAAATATAGTTAAATAGTATTTCAGACTGGTCCAGTGGGTTGGGGGTTGGGGGAGGAGGGGGAAGGAAACTAACAGACCTCGGCAGCACTAATTTTGTCTGGGCGAGAAACATAGTCCTCCAGATCCACTTCATCACCAAGGTTCATTTTAGCAGTGCAAACCTGGAAAAATGTAAAATGGCTTAAAATGTTTTTAATTAGTAAACATTATTGAAAATCCACAAACATATACAGACAAGTGGAATAAGAAGTATTACAACCACAAATGTGCCAAAGACTTGCCTGAAATACAAGCCTCTTTTGTCGTCTATCGGGCAAAGGGAATTCGATTTTTCTGTCAAGCCTTCCCGGACGAAGAAGTGCAGGGTCCAAAGTATCTGCTCTATTAGTTGCCATGATAACCTTAACATTCACTGTCTGATCAAACCCATCCATCTACAGCCAAAAATTCACAAAACCAAAACATATGAAAAGCCAACAAGGTGGGGGGAACGCAAGTTGAGCGAGCTAATGATTGCCATCTAGAGGCAATTCCTCATCAATGATATGCATATCAAACCTTTATTAACATTTATGAAAGTTTCAATTAACAACATTCCTAACCCTTTATTCTAATCAGGTAGTCCCTCTTGCAAATATATTGTGTACTTGGGCTATGCCCTTTATGCTTTTTAATAAAATATTTGATTGCTTATAGAAAAAAGATGCATATCACTTTGATATTTACAATTTTTTTCCAATCCATACCTGATTCAGTAGTTCCATGAGAATCCGCTGAACTTCTCTGTCAGCACCAGTTTGGGCATCAAACCTAGCCGTGGCAATAGCATCAACCTCATCAATGAAGATAATTGCAGGGGCATTCTCTTTAGCAAGGCGAAAAACATCACGTACCATCCTTGGGCCCTATAACGAGGGAATAAAAGAACCCAATGCACTCAATGGTCAATCCAGAAAGTTACAAGAAGAAAACACCAAAAGGACAGGATACTTTTTCTATCACTAAAACCAGGTGTTACTATCTTTTTCTTTTTTCATAAGTATGCGTTCCTCCCTAAAGAAGATATAGACACGTTTCCAGAAGAAGCCTACAAGACCTAATGAATTTACATATCGTATTGCTGTGGGATAAGTCAGCAAATGAAAGAAGACGTACATGTGTTCCTTGCAGTGAAATGAGTAATAAAAAAAGAGGAACATAAGCTAAATTTTATAACAATCAACATCAAAGCCTACCTCCCCCAGATACTTCTGAACAAATTCAGAGCCAACAACTCTAATAAAGGCCGCAGTTGTATGGTTAGCAACAGCCTTGGCAAGCATAGTTTTACCAGTTCCAGGCGGTCCATAAAGCAAAACACCACGAGGAGGATCTATACCAATTTGTTTGTATAGCTCATGGTGAGTCAGGGGTAGCTCCACTGCCTCACGAATTTCCTGCTTTTGAATGTCGCATCCTCCAATATCCTGACAGAAGCATTAAATTAGGGGCAAAACATGCCAATCTTAATCACCTATGACAAGGGAAAAATTTGTTCAAGGGGTACTATAATGTATGACCCTAATCCGATGACCCCTAGAGATTGTGCAACCCAAGAAGATTTGAACCTTGGGGGGAGCATACCACCAAGACCAAGGCCTTTACCACTTGAGCCAATCCCTGGGGGTTTGAATGAGATAGAAATCATACAAACTGAATTGATATCCAACACTATGCAATAAGTTGCAAATAAGTAATGTCATAATAGCCCTTGAAGTACAACTTTAGTTGGTAAAGAGTATTTATTCCTCTCTTTTTTATTCTTTTTCTGAAGCCACTTTTAGTTATCATATCGAGTGGTCATCAAAAAATTACTATGTCAAAAGTGGTACTTGGCAGCAGCACAAACAGTCAATTGAAAACTTAATTCTGGCAGTCACAAATGCCTAGAGCAGTTAACAGTTATCTCGCTCTGCCTTGGTGCTTAGCTTTGAACCACCACCCCCCTCCTCTCCCCCTCCCCCCAACCCCCGGGGGTGTAATGTCCTCTAGTTTTGTATAATGCTCCAAAGATAATACGAGGATCATTGACATCTGCCAATCCACTATTTTCGTTTTCTTTCAATTTCCTTCCGCTTTGACATTTGCAGAATGCGCTACAAAATCAACCCGTTTCACAAAGGACTTCGTCTATATGTCCTTTAACATGGTTGAATTACCAAATTATTTTTCTACACGGAACCCCAAAAGGCTGGAAAACTCGTTACAAACAAAAACTTTAGAACTTTACACTCGTTTCCTCGACAAGACCTTATCCCAGCAGCATCCACTCTAATGCATTCGATTTTTTGTTAGAAGCGTCAACATTACACAATCGCCAAAACGAGATTAAGCCCCAATCAATTAAAAAAAACCCTAAGCAAAAACCAGGCAAAGAAGAGCAGGAAAAAATTTTCAATCGAATTGAGTTTAGGGAAGTTGAAACTTACGTTATATGTGACGTCAGGCTTCTCGGACTGGCTGAGCAGAGATATGCTGGAGTCGGCTTCGGGGGGCAAAACATCGACGAGGGCGTTCGAGTGGCGGTGCAACGCGACCGAAGCGGAGGGCTTCAGAAGCTCCCGATTGATGGTGCTAAGAATCCTCACGTAGTAATTAGAGCCGGTCGTAGAGCCGACGATGCCATTGTTCTGATCCACCATCTCCATGAACTGCCCAATCACCAGGGGCACCGATTGAATCCGCTTGACCTCCTCCTGGGCGCGGAGGAGCTCGCGCTTCAGATTCTTCTGCTCATCCTTCACATACTCCTCCTGGATGTCGATGAACTCCAGCTGCCGCTGCAACGACTTCAGGCGGCTGTAGAGGTCGTCCTCGTCGGAGGTCTGGTCCGTAGAGACGCCATGGAGGTCTGATCTGGTGGAGGGGAACGAAGGCGGTGGCTCGGACGAAGGCTTAGGGTCCATTACCATAGCAGATGCTGCCATTACCGGACGCGATTTGGGATTTCTTTTGTTTTGCTGTAATCTTGGTATATTATGAAATATGAATCGGGAGAGAAATTGGAGTGACGAGCAAGAAATCTTGCGGCCTTTGTACTAAATTCATTTTCCTTTATTATATGCCTGTGTTATGAGCTGCACGATGTCGTATGATGAAACTGTGACTTTACTCGCAATAAAAAATAAATAATATATACAAATTCTAAATATATAAATTTTATGTATATTGTAAAAGAATGGATCCAATTATGAAAAATTAAAAAAATCTGTTCTTTTTAAATTGTTTTTTTTTTTAAATCATACGAGAATTGTATTTTGTTAAAAGAGGTTAAAACGAATTACTTTAAGGAGCGGAATTTTTGCAAGGTAGGATCTTTGCTCGTCTTACGGCCCACGTTACTGTGTTGTTTGCACTTCTAGGTCACTTAGGAGGCTACTAGAGTCTCCTAAATAATTCAACGCTTCAAGATCTAGATGGTTTCTCTAGGAAAATGTAAAGAGAGATGAGAATTTTTTTTAAACTTTTTCCACACAAATAAAATGTACGTCCTTTCTCTTTTAAAAGAGTTTTCACTTTTGGAAGTTAATTAACTTCCCTACAAATGAGGAAGTTAAATAACTTCCCTTAAAGTTGTGATAGTGGTGGGGAGTTAACAAATAACTTTTCCACCTATGTGGGTAGTGGACACAACTTGGTAATGGGTTTTACCCAGTACCAACATCTCCCACTTGTCCACTATGGACGTTATGTCTATTAACAATCTCTTCATGTTCTATCAATCAATTATCCCTCATACAGAAAATGAAACGTGCAACCTGACGAGAAGACAAAGGGTAGGAGTACTATATTAAGTCACCATCATACTAACATAGTACATCACTCATTATATCTCGTCTATGCCCTAGATTATTTGATCTCACTAGATCAAGTGTCCTTAATCCCTCACAAGTTTATAACTTAAAGCAATTCTTGACCTCATATCATATAATATGCTCATGATTATATCGAGTCAAAACGACATAATCGTCTGGGCTATGAGACATAAAATAACAAGTAAGAATCCAAACAATCTTCCCTAGACACTCATGTCAATTCAATTAGACTTGACTGCTTTCCTAGACATGTTCCGCGAGACCGTATCATACATGGCCCTAAGAAAACATGCTAAAATATCAACATCAAGTTTTCATTTCATGACATAGTTCCAAGTTCAAGGGCATTAGATCATTTATTGATCCATTAGGGCTCATATAGTGATGGAGTAGGGATCCATCCAATCACTCCCTCAAAAGGTCGTTCATAGCACATATAGTATGAAATGTATGTTACGACGAAACTTTCGCTTAATTGGGCTTGTCATATTCAAAACGCCGTATGAATCTTAGTCTAGTCGCCACAAAGACGTTCTAACTTGAGTTTCTTAGCATAGTCACTCATCTAGCGTCTGCCTAAGATCTCATATTTTGCTTTAATAAGGCTTTATGAAGTTGTGCAAATGCTTCACATACGACTCTTGTAAGTCTCATCTTAGGCAAACTAAGGCGACATTATTTAAATTTATCTTAAATGCCCCCAAAGCATCAAGATATTTACTAGCTCGCTTTCCAAGCGCCAAAGTAAACAATTTGTCTCATCTTGCTCGCAACTCAAACGCCAAGGTGATCATCTATGTGAATAGACTGATCTCTGTCTGTGACATCTTTATTATGTGTGCTTTTCACTTAGTATCACTTAATTAATAATTTGAGATAAACACAATAATTTCACTGCGATAGATACTAACAGTGTTAAATATACAATAAAGTTAAGGTATCATCAATACAACATATATCAAATCCGATGAAGTCCTAAACTCCTAACATGAGTTTGGAAAACATTTCTACTAGTAGCCTTAGTAAGAGGATCAGCTACCATATTGCTAGTAGAGATATGTTGTAGGATCACCTCACCCCGCGCAACAACATCTTGTATGTAGTGAAAACGAATATCTATGTATTTGGTTTTGCCATGGTATTTGGGATCCTTGGCATATGCCAAAGCTGCCATACTATCACTGTATATCTTAACGGCTTCATCTGCAAGAGCCGTAACATCTAGGTGCTGGAAGAATCTCCTCAACCAAACAGCTTCTTGTATAGCTGCTAAACAAACAACGTACTCTGACTTCATCGTGGACAAAGCAATGCATGATTGTTTCTTGCTACACCAAGAAATAGCTCCTCCACTAAGCATAAATGCATAACCCGTCGTGGATTTTCGCTCATCTTTGTCACTAGCCCAATCAGCATCGCTATAACTCTTCAGTCTCATGTCTCCACCCTGGTAATAAAGAACGAGGTCTGTTATCCCACGAAGGTATTGAAAAATCCTCTTAACTGCTTGCCAATGAACAGGTCTTGGGTTACTCTGATAACGACTAACCAATCCAACCGTAAAGCAAATGTCAGGTCGTGTACACAACATAGCATACATCAGACTTCCAATTGCACTTGCATAAGGAACTCAGGTCATTTCTTCCTTTTCCTCATCATTCTTAGGGCAATGTTCTAGGCTCGAAGAATAACCCTTCTCAATTGGAGTGTCTATGGGTTTGGAGTTATGCATACGAAATCGTTCTAGAATTTTCTTAACGTAAGTTTCTTGAGACAAACCAAGAAATTTCCTAGATCAATCCCTTGAAATTTTAACTCCCAGCACATAATTTGCTTCACCTATGTCCTTCATCTCAAAAGTAGAGGACAACCACTCTTTTGTAGCTACTATTATCTCCATACCATTTCCAGCTAATAATATGTCATCCACGTATAAAGATAAAATTAGAAAAAAATTTTTGTACGTTTGACATACACACAATGGTCTTCTTCTAACATCTCAAAGCCAATTGAAGTAATGTCCTCATGAAATCTGAAGTACCATTGTCTAGACGATTGTTTAAGGCCATAAATAAAACGTTTCAGCTGGCATACTTTGCACTCTTGTCTCTCAGCCTCAAAACCAACAGGTTGATCCATATAGATCTCCTCGTCTAGTTTTTCATTGAGAAATGCAGTTTTCACATCCATTTGAAAAATTTCCAAATCTAGATGTGCAACTATAGCTAGAATGAGGAGAATAGAAGCAAATCTCACCACAGGGGAGAATGTTTTTTCATAATCTATACCCTCTCTTTGAGTATAGCCCTTTGCCACTAGTCGAGCCTTATACTTGTCAATTGATCCATTTGCCTGACGCTTAATTTTTAAAACCCATTTGTTTCCAATAGATTTGCGCCTAGGTGGAAGATCAACTAACTCCCAAACTTGGTTCTTTACCATAGAACTCATCTCATCTTTCATGGCAGCTAGCCATTTATTTGAAGCAGGTGAACTTAGTGCTTCTTCATAAGAAGAAGGTTCATCGAAGTCATACGGAGCACACAAGAAAGATTCCCCTTCAATCTCAAAACGACGACGAGGAATGGGTCCACGTTCGCTTCTACGTAACTGAGACTCTTGTGAGTCATTTTCTAGTGGTATACTCCCACTAGGAGGCAAGTCACTCCCACTATCTTTTGCGATTCTAGGATGTGATAATGCTCCACCCTCGCCAAAAGATGGTGTAACTCCCTCAATTTATTGTAACTCTAAAAGTTCACAATCATTCTTTGCTTCACCAATACTGGGAAAATCACTCTCGATAAATGTAACATCACGAGACTCAATTTCTGTCATCCCTCCGCTAGAATGTTCACCAAACATTACATAACCCTTTAAGCTCTCTGAATATCTTATAAAGATATATTTATTTGCTCTAGGGCCAAGTTTTCCATACTTATGGGAAGTGGTGTGAACATAACCTGCACAACCCTAAGGATGCAAATGTTCCAAATTTGGTTTTACATTATTCCATAACTCATATGGGGTGGAAGGAACTGACTTAGAAGGCACACGATTCAAAATGTAGGCTGCAGCTAAAAGAGCATCGCCCAAAAAGATATTGGTAGGTTAGCTTGCACCATCATTGATCGAACCATTTCCAATAGGGTATGATTTCTTCTTTCCACAACACCATTTTGTTGTGGTGTGCCAGGAACCGTTAATTGCCTGCGTATCCCTTTTTGCTCACATATTCCTTAAAACTCTTTAGACAAGTACTCTTGACCCCGATCAGTTCGTAGAATTTTTAAATTCCTTTTTTTTTTATTCTCAACCATAGCTACAAAGCATTTGAAGCAGTCTAATACTTCAAAGCGACGGGAGATCAAATAGACATGACTAAAACATGAGTAGTCATCTACAAAGGTGAGAAAATAAGAGGCGCCATGGCGTGCCTTCACATTCATAGGTTGACAAATATCAGAATGAACTAGCTCTAAAAGATAAGATGCCCTAGGAGCCTTTCCAAAAGGCTTCCTACAAGCCTTACGAGCTAAACAAGGCTCATACACAGGTAGGCTTATATTAGCGAGAGACCCCAATAGGCATTCTCTAGTTAGTCTAGCCATTCTATCTTTTCCTATGTGGCCTAGTCTAGCGTGCCATTTCAATGAATTAGAAACAACATTATCATCATTTGAAACCACAAAAGAAAATTAGGAATTACTAAATCCAACATAAAGAAACCATTCGAAAGAAAACCATGTCCATACAAAACCCTATCCAAATAAAAGTCCAACTGAGGGCCATCAAAATGAAAAGTAAAACCAAGTTCAAACATAGAGAGAACTGAAAATAGATTACATTGAACACCAGGTGCATATAGCACATCATGAAGAAGTAACAAGCGTCCTAAATGCATCTTGAGTTGGTAGGTACCAACTCCAAGCACTTCCTCCCGAGTTCCGTTACCCAATATAACATACTGTCTGCTAATTGGTATCTTCTATAATCTACGAACCCAACTCGATCTCGAGCTACATGTTTGGTTGCTCCTGTATCTACAATCCATTTAGGGATTGAGTGAGCAACAAAGATTTTTTGGACCCAAGATTTTTTGCTGCTCCAGTAGATCTCCCATGTTGCTTACGTTTAGGCATGAATGCGTTGCGCTTTCCAGCTTGGGCAACAAGTAGAATATTACGGTGCGCATCTATGCGCTCCGCCTCTAGCTCCAAATGGCGAGATATATCAGCAAAAGTTTTAATATTCTCACTGTGTGTCAAAACAAGTTTCATTTGCCTCCAAGTTGACTCGGGCAATGATCATATCACAGCGGTAACTTGTTGTTCATCAGTGAGATTATTGCCAGCAGCTTTCAGATCACGAATCAAGGCTGACATCGACCTTAAATACTCAGTCATGGTATGTTTAGGGTTCATAACATACTGCTCAAACCTCAAGGTGAGCGCACGGAGCCTAGTAGCTGATGTTCCCCCATAGGTGATTTTCAGCTGGTTCCACATATCTTGGGCAGTCGGACAGTTCTCAAACTCCCCAATAAAATCATTATGCATGCTGTTAAGCATGGTAAAGCGTGCACACCGATCTTTCTTTACCCAAGCCTAATAGGCTTCCATATCACGACGATGTTGGGAAGTATTCCCTTCCTCAGGTTGAATCATAAGGTGAGACAGATTCTCAAGGACCTCTTGCTCATTAAGCAGATATTGGATTTTTCGATTCCACATATCATAGTTGGTCCCATCCAATTTATCTCCTTTGGTAAGGTCAGCAACTACGTTCTTAGTAGCCATTATCACTACATTCATTGCACGAGATTGGACATTAGCACAAATTTAATTTTATTCCAAAATCTAACTAGACTATGGAATTCCTTCCTATATAGTGAGATCGAAAATTTCGCGAAAAACTAGTAATCATCTCCCACTATATGAGTCAAAATACCATATCCAATTAATTTTGAATAAAATTTATTTATTTATTTATTTTTTAAATACTCAAAATTCATGCACATATACTCAATTCATAAAAAAAATGAATTCATAATCATGCGAATAGGCTCCATCCGAATCCTCATTGGTAATTTGGTGCATCATGTTAAGGTGACCTTAAAGTATATCGATAGACGTGAAACACATCCCTTTACATGGCTTCAACAATAAAATTACATTCCCAATATTACATATCCAAAGAAAAACCTACTACAAATTTTCTAGGAGAACAATAAATTAATAGGAATGCCATGTCATCGATATACTTATAAGGTACACCTTATCCATTCACTTAAAAAAAAAAAAATACACATGAGCCCAACAAATTACCAATATCAACTCTATCCATTTTAATAAAATAAACCAATAAACTCAAACATTCAATCATAGTAGTATGCGTGATGGTTTAATGGATAGAGAGCCCACATTCTCAACTTATGAGAAGGGTTTCATAGGTCATCAAAATAAGAGACACATATTCAATGTGGACATTCATTTAATAATAAATCAAGACATATATTCACAATTGATTTATATAAAAAACACACAACACAGAAAATTTAGACTTGAGGAAGTATGATAATTTTTTTTTAACATTAAAAAAATGGCTCTCTGTTTCAACCAAAAAAAAGAAATGAATCAACTTTAAACACCAACACATGATTACACATACCGGAAGTGACAAAAAAATACGTGGGAATCCTCCGCACGCGCCCCCACGCGCCGCCTACGCGTGTGGGCTTAGTTTTTGCTCTAGAGGCTATTTTGCCTCTGTTTCACTTGCCGCGGCGGAGAGTGCACATCACCTCCGCCTCTCATGGTGTTTTCAGACTCTAAACACGAACTCCAGTGATTTTAATGTGTATCTTTGTTGGTAAAGTGATTAAAAATTGGAGTCAAGTAGATGGGTGGACTACACTCTCTTTTACCGAAAGTGGGACAGGAAAAAAAACTACTGTTCATCGTCTTCTTCCTCAAGCCAAAAATCTGGTTTTTCCCGATTTCGAGTAGCCACATTCAATCGATCATAACTTACTCATACGAAGTCCAAATCAAGCATATGATATATCAAATTAAAGCTATCGAACCCAGCTTTGTAAAAATGTAATACTTATCTCCATAAAGTAAGATATGATTTGTTAAAACGGGGCTTAAAGTCACGGTCTCAACATGAACTTCAAAAACTAGGGTTTCGGATTTCTTTTTCTATATTCAACGAAACTTCACCAAATTTAATAGACATGTTTCTGACATTATAGGGAATATTTTCATGTAAATAATTCAACCTTAAACAAGTCATACCGTAGCCTCTAATGAAAAATCTGAAACATAAATAATCATGACATATCATCAATTACATGCTTTTACACTCATTTCAAAGCATCAAACAACATGTAATCATATTCATATGGGCGAAAACAAGCAACCTAGGCTCTGATACCAATGTTAAAAGAGGTTAAAACGAATTACCTCAAGGAGCGGAATTTTCGCAAGGTCGGATCTTTGCTCGTCTTACGGCCCATATCACTGTGTCGTTTGCACTTCTACGTCACTTCGGAGGCTACTAGAATCTCCTAAATAATTCCACGCTTCAAGATCAAGAGATCTAGATGGTTTCTCTAGGAAAATATAGAGAGAGATGAGAGTTTTTCTTAGACTTTTTCCACACAAATAAAATGTACGCCCTCTCTCTTTTAAAAGAGTTTTCACTTCTGGAAGTTAATTAACTTCAATGCAAATAAGGAAGTTAAATAACTTCCCTTAAAGTTGTGATAGTGGTGGAGAGTTAACAAATAACTTCCCCACCTATGTGGGTAGTGGACACAACTTGATAATGGGTTTTTACCCATTACCAACGTATTTAATATTATTTATGAAAAAACAAAAATGAAAATTCTATAGCATGATTTTTTTATGATTTCACTTGATTTAAAATTGTAAAAAGCAATAAAGAAATTTGCAGTATTGAGGAATTTTAGTAATGAAAGCTTATGATGTCATATTCTTAGCATCGTGTATTTCATGACAAAAGGTAGGCAATTTTATTGTATGGATTTGCCATTATAAAAATATTGAAAAGATAAATTATTTAAAGTTGAGTTATTGAATGATATCACGGCCAATTAGGGGTGGGCAGCCGGGTGCGGGAGGGAGCCAGGAGCGATATGGCCCCAGCGAGGTCCCATCTCGTATGAGACTTGTATTGTCACACAGAACAAGATAAGAGTCTCACATTACTTAAATATGAAATTTGTATTGTCAAGACAATCTATAAAAGGGTCAACTTACTACACTATAACTTACACAAAATATATATTAGGAAATTTTAAAACTATAAATTTTAAATTATAGTCATATTTACAAATTTAAATTTATAATTTAGGTCTTATATATATTTTTTTATCACTTTTGAATTTAGGAATAATTTTTGAACCTAGTAGATTGTAGTTCATTATCAAAGTGGGCAGGCCCAGTCCGCCCCCATGGGATTCAGGTGTGAAAACCCCACCTCCCGCCCATGCGGGGCGGGGAGGCTAGTTTGCCCGGTAGGATGTGGGTAGTAGCCTTATGGCCAATACCATGCAATGGAGAGTAGAATAGTAATGTAAAATAATATATATTTTTTAAAATTTACAAAATTTGGTTTCTCCTCATTTAAACATATTTACGTCAAAACAAAATTCATAAAAACTCGTATTCAAAATATTTTTGGAAAATTCTCAAAAGAAAATCTTATATCAAGACTTCCAGGTCGCTAACATTAGAAAATACCACAAAATATGGATCACTGTCTCAAATATGATTTTAGAAAATATCAAAAGGATAATTTTTAAGTTAAGTATTGAGATAATTAATCCCGTTGAATATAAAGTAAGAGACAAAAAGATAAATGTTATGCCAAGAAAAAAAGAAAAATGTTATGCCAAGAACAGAGGTTTGAGAATACAAGTATTCTCATATATTTCATTTCCAAGCATTGCTAAAACATTTTGAGTTTCAAATCTTTTAATTCAATCATTACAAGTTTCAAAAAGATATAAAAATCAATACAAATTTTTTTCAAATATAAAAAACAAAAAATTATATTCAAATAATTTTTAATTTGATAATATTTTTATTTAACTTTTTCTCTCTTATTTATCAAAATTCAATAAAACATCTTAAATTAAAACTATTAAATTACTATTAACAGAGTCTCAGTATCCGAATGAACTCAAAGCAAAAGATTCTACAACAAATATCTGTTGTTCTCTCAAAGGATTGTGCGAGCTCTTTTTCGACATGCACTAGATATTTGTCACCATTGAAGGACATGAAGAGATAGAGACTCATCTCTATTTTCTTTCTCCTTTCATTCCTTGTCTGTTTTCCATTACGAAGGTAACGAAGAATTTGAGAGAGCATGTACGAGAGTTCACTCTCCTAGATCCTATAGATGTAGGATTTAAAGCTAAATTAAGTAAATCTATATATCCCATCTCATTTATATTTTTCTGCATTTATTTGCTGAATAAACACCACAAATTAAACATGCATGGAGATAATTTTTCATACCAAAGATTATCTATCGTTTCGCAAACCATATATAATTTTTTTTTAGCAGATTTCCAAGTTTTAGAGCACAATGCCAACCCCATTTGATCACTAGTCTAAAGCACAAAATTCACCAATCCAATTAAAAAAAAAAAAAAACACTTCAAATAAACACGACACAGAACTACCTAATCTACAATTGTTTACAGATTCGAGAACATATATATGTAAAGGCTGACAGAAGACAGAGATGTGTGTGATCGATTAGGAGATGGAGAACCTCCTCCTCCTGGGCTTGGTGATATCCACCACATCTTCAATATTGGAAGTGTCCTTAGACCCATGCCGGAACGGATTTAACTTCCCTAGTTTCTTCGACACCGATGAGAAGAATGTTGGCTTTTTGGAGGAGGTTCCAACCTTGGCCGCCGTCGATGATGTCCCATGAACGTTACTCTTCTGCAAGTCCGAGATGTAAAGTTTCATCTTCATCAGCTCCGAACGCAAGGCCTCGTTCTCCCTGACCAGCGACACGTCGGTCTCCAGCTGGGTCTTCGTCGTCACCGGGTCTTGCATGCCGGGATTGTCTCTGCCGCTTCTTAGCTTCAGCTGATCGTAGTAAAGCGCGTGGAGGACTATCTGTACCGGCAAGCGCTTGTTCTGAGAAGCGTGGAGCCGCGCCTCGTAGGACAGCTTCAGTGGGTCCATCACGCTGCACACCTTCTCGCGCTCTATCTCGTCGAGGTTTGGATGTGCCTGCAAATAACAAAGCCAGTAGAAGGTGTAAGTCCCGGAGAAATGAACGATGGCGGTCTCAAGGTCTATAAACTTCATTTTCTAACCTTCAAATAGATATCGACGGCCCGATAGAGATCGTCGTCGACTTTTCTGGCGGCTTTGGGCACGATATTGGCGATGCCGTTGAACTTGGAAATGCTAAGTTCTCCGAAGGTCGCTATCTCGCCTAGGTACGCGTCCACCGTCTTGGCAACTCTCTGCATCGCAGCGGAACATGAGGTCTCTCCGAGACCAGCGGCGCTGAACACCGCCATGCTCTTCTCCTTCTCCACGAATCCCGAGATGATCCTCCTCACGCTTTCCAGATCGAACAGCCTCTCACCGTCATAGGTGAATGACAGCACCAGGAGGTCGTCGACGGTCACGTGCTCTAATATCGCAGAGATCCGTTTCTCGAGCTCGCTCTTGCCCGATGCTTTGAGGAATATCGCGGATCGAAGAAGGCAGCACAGGAAGTTGATTGGGAGACATGCTTTCTCGGAGGGCAAGAGAATCACGATTGACTCCAGAAGCTCCCTTTGTTGGATTCGGAGGTCGGAGTCGCTTGCGGGATCAGAAGACTTGGTGCCGTTGCCAGATTGGTCCCGTACTAGATCTCGGAGCGATCTTTCCGTATACGTTATTAGAGCGCTCGCTAGGGTTAGAGCCTTTGCGCCGCGTTGTTTCATTGCGGCTATTACTTTGCCGAAGTAATCAACGTCTAAGATAGATAACTCCTCCGTCCACCAGTTCGGCGGTGATCGGCTAGGGAAATTGGCCTCGTTACAAGCCTAGATAATTCCAATTTTCACTGAATCAGATCTTTACTTTGCACAGAGAGAGAGAGAGAGAGAGAGAGAGATGAGCCGGACGGTTTAATTTACCTTAGAACTGACAACGTCGACGCATCTTTGAACGATTTGGAGGTCTTGGGCCATGGGGAGAAGGTCTTCGCAAGATTTGAGGACAACGATGGCGCCGGAGAGGCTGGACAGGGCGACCTGTGTGAGGAAATCTTCGGTGCGGCCGGTGAGGTTGCCGTCGGAGTATTTATCAGTCATTTGGAGGTACTCAGCCGCGCAACGAAGAGCCGCCACGTTCTGGACTGTGATCTCGAAGTTGACACCGTAACAGAACTTGGCTGCTTTCTCGAAGATCGCTGGACCTCCGGGAATTTCCGAGAGATTGATCTTCGTCAAGTCAGGTTCTTTCGATTCCATTACCAGTTTTCTTATGTAGTTGCTCTTAGCCACCAGCATGAACTGCTTGCATGCCATGCCATGAGAAAACCGAAATCAATCATTCTTCTTCTTTGTCCAAAACCCCCACACACACACACCAAATAAAAAAAAAAGATTTTCAGACCTTATGCAAAGAGAAATTTGCTTCACCGACCACAACTACGACATCAGTTGGAATTTCTTGGGAAAAAACCCTGCAACAGAGCAGCAAATCATATTAATTTCTTTTCAGTACAAAGAAAACCCAGATAAAAAAGAGTATGCAGCAGAGTAATCACCATGATGAGAATCATGTAATCTTTGCTTTTATCTATTTGAGAGAGAGACAGAGAGAGATCGTACCACTGGCCTGTTCTCTCCATGGCAATAGAGAGTCTGCTGCTGTTGCTCTTGACCGAGGCTGCTGCCATGTGATCTGTGTTAGGCTTACGAGAAGGAGAAAACTCCGATAACAGTATCTCTTTTGGGTTTTATATAGAGATTGTCATTTTCCTTTTATCTCACTATCACATCCTTGGTTACTTTTTCCATCACTTCATCTTACGAGCAACTGGCTTTTTAAGATAATTTTCTGCGCCTCCATAGCTCCGATGATCATAAGGACGATTTTGCCCCAATCCCACTTCCTTCTAAACCATGAAACGAGAGAGATGCTAGAAAAATTTATTACGGTCAGTGTCGGCTTCCATGTACGTACGCATGTCAGGTAGGTGATCTGGCAGTACGTACGTTGTTGCCGATGTTCTCAATTGAAGATTTTCTGGGCAATAAATACATTCTTACTACGTTATACATGATTTTGAGGAAGAATATTGAATTTACATCTAATATTTTATCGACCAAATTTATCCAATAAATACTTTGCTTGATTTGCCAATGGTACGTATAGTTCACAATTTGGCATTGTTAAGAAAATTTAGATTGAAAACTATATCATCTTATTATTATAAAAAATTTTAAATTCTCATATAAAATACAATAAATAATTTAAATTTTTAAAAAATAATAATATTAATAAAGAATATTTTATTCAATTTTATCCACAAATCATTTTCATTTAATTCAAACAAGCCTCATTTCTTTACTTACAATATCTAAAATTAAAAAGAAAACATATGATGACCGGCATTGACCTACCAACCCATCCCTAGTGCCTAGCTAGATCACGTACACCACGGGATGGTGCGAGCCTGTCCGTGATCCCACCCGGTCAATTTTTGTGGACTCGTGACTCAATCAACACACTTAATTTTTTTTCTTAGAATAAATTTTTTCAGAAAAATAAAAGATTTTCATATTCTAATATCTATGAGAGTCTATTTCCAGCTTCCTTCTTAAAGAGGAATGGATATAATTCATTTTTATAAAACATATCCAAAACAAAGATAAACTTCTCCATTCTAATATCCTATTCTAAATATTTTAACTAAATTTATCAATTAATATAATTACATCAACTTATGTAATTTATTTTTATTAAATTTATTTATAATTGAATCACTTCTTTACAATAAACGGAAGATCGTGCGGTCAGCGACAAAATTATAAAATATGATTTGCTTCCCAACTCCGCGGGCTATCGGGAGGGTAAGATTGGGAATCCACTCGACATTCCGCGAATACTTTAGTGGCCATTTACCGACACGAGGAACATTATTACACCTTTTACGAAGGGGACATTAGTCTAGGTGGGACCACGGTCGGGTCTCTAGGAGGTGTCTCCGCCACTCAAACAAGTGGCTAGGACTTGCCCAGCTAGGAAGGCGCCAACTTTTGGCCAGCGTCTCTCCACGTCATCTGCTGTCCAAAACTTTACACGTTTGCGGCCCCACTTCTTCGATTAGTAATGTTTAGTGTTGGACTGGATATTGGATAACAGGGTGGCCCACGCGCATCGATTTCTATCCAATGAGCCAGTGGTATAGGAACACTTGGCATATTCTTTCGCCTAGCACACTTCCCAATAACAGTTATCCATCAAAACACATCTTGGAAGTATGCTTAATGGAGAAAGAAAATGGCGTTAAGTATGTTGAAGTCTCATTTCGCCATCGTTTATTATTTTTATTTATTTCTTAATCATATCATACCATATAAAATAATAATAATAATTAATATTATTATGGATAGTATTATTTCATCGTCCCTAAAGAAACTGTATGCTATAGATATCACATCAATGTATCATATACGGTACATCATTGGCAAATGAGTGGCTCTCCACCGACAAGTGCAAAAATTTTAAAATATTTAAAAAAATGTCAAAAGAAATGCTCGAGGATCCTTATAGGAATCCAAGCATTTTTCTCAACAAATATATAGACTGAGGTCCACAGAATATATAACGGAAGGATAAAAGCACATTATTAATACCTTTTTGGGACTTTTTAATTATTGATATACATGTGATTTTTTTGAAAAATCATCTAATTTTAAACAAGAGATATTTTCATAAAATAATTTATTAAAATATTTTTTTATAAAAATACACTCGATTTAAAATATAATTGTATAAAATATTATAAAAAATTTACGTTACTCTTTATTCAAGTGACACATGCTACAACCATAATCGACACTCTTTGTATAAAAGTAACGTATTATACATATGATTATAATTACAAAATAAAAGTGTCACTCCTTATATTTCTAAGTTTAGAATCATGGTGTTTTGAAATGCGCATTATGCAATATTCGCAGCGGATAATCTTTTTCTTTAGCAATACTATGCACCAAACTAAATATATCCCAAATACTTGAAACATAATTCATACATAAAGGCATACTAAAAAGCCGTGATCACCACACTAGTCTAAAATGGTTGTGATCAAAAGAATACTTGAGATACAACTCCAAAAGTACAAGTATTAACCTAAGTTAAATACTATACCATCATCAACATCGCACCGTGGCCTAGTCGACCGTATTCAGTTGGTCAGATTCCAATTCTCCTTTGGGTCCTGTAACAAGATCTACCATTCGGGGGGAATGGTAGTTGGGACTACCACAGTGAGATTTGATTACAAATCTCAGTAAGTTAACATAAAACTTATACACAGGTTAAAAATGCATGCATGGCAGTAAAAGCATAAATGCATAATTATAGTCATACATAAACATAGTATAACTTGACATATAGCATGACTTAACCAGAACTTAAGCGTGAACTGAACTTGACTTAACATGCATGAACTTAAGCTTAAAACATAACATGAACAATCAACATAACATGAACGTGAAACATAACATGGACATGAATATAACATAACATGAACGTGAGCTTGAACGTATCATAAACGTGAACATAACATGATGTGAACATGAACTTGGAACATAACATGAACATGAACATAACATGTACGTGAGCATAACATAACATGAACTTGATCTGAAACTTGACTTAACATAAACTTGGAATCTTATTTAATTGTCTTGATTAATAACGTGCATTAATACGTACTCCACAGTTGTTGTGGCCCCACGTATTCAAGTAACATAAAACATAATACGTACTCCACAGTTGTTGTGGCCCCACGTATTCTACATGTCACAATTGCTGTGTCTCATGTAGTGTATGCTCCACAGTTGTTGTGGCCCCATACTTCATGCTCCACAGTTGTTGTGGCCCCATGAATTCACATAACATAAAATATAATACGTACTCCACAGTTGTTGTGGCCCCACGTATTCTACATGTCACAATTGCTGTGTCTCATGTAGTGTATGCTCCACAGTTGTTGTGGCCCCATACTTTATGTAACATAAAATATAATACGTACTCCACAGTTGTTGTGGCCCCACGCATTATAAGTAACATAAATATAATACGTACTCCACAGTTGTTGTGGCCCCACGCATTATAAGTAACATATAAATATAATACGTACTCCACAGTTGTTGTGGCCCCACGCATTATAAGTAACATAAATATAATACGTACTCCACAGTTGTTGTGGCCCCACGCATTATAAAGTAACATAATATAATAATACGTACTCCACAGTTGTTGTGGCCCCACGCATTATAAAATAACATAAATATAATACGTACTCCACAGTTGTTGTGGCCCCACGCATTATAAGTAACATAAATATAATACGTACTCCACAGTTGTTGTGGCCCCACGCATTATAAGTAACATAACATAAATATAATACGTACTCCACAGTTGTTGTGGCCCCACGCTATTATAGTAACATAACATAAATATAATACGTACTCCACAGTTGTTGTGGCCCCACGCATTATAAATAACATAACATAAATATAATACGTACTCCACAGTTGTTGTGGCCCCACGCATTATAAGTAACATAAATATAATACGTACTCCACAGTTGTTGTGGCCCCACGCATTATAAGTAACATAACATAAATATAATACGTACTCCACAGTTGTTGTGGCCCCACATATTATCATAGCATAACATAAGATATAATACGTACTCCACAGTTGTTGTGGCCCCACGTATTATAGTAACATAACATGTCTTATCTTTCTTAATGTATGAGATATTAATTAATATCATATACTTTTCTAACATGGCGTATACTTGTAAATGGCACAATATGATTTAATCATAAACATTTCATGGCATACTTAACATGGCATACTTATAACATACATCATTGTATGACTAGAAAAGATTATGTAACAGATAATTATTCATGAGAGATTAAATCATACGTAGCAGATAAACATGTAATGACATAGCATGACATGGCATATACGATAACATACATACATAAATTGTAGTTCTCTTACACCATCACACATACACAATAAACTGATAGTAAGTTAGAGGCTAACTTACCTCGATCGTCGCGTTCTATGAGAAAGGTGCGAAACACGAGGAACTGCACAACAGCTGGAAGAGGAACACTCAAGTCCTTAAGATTTTCACTTCTGAACTCAATTGTCATATTATGAGCACTTGCAACTCCACGGCAACTTGAGGTTTCACTATACTCAGAAAGAGATAATTTGACTTCATAAAGCCTTTGCACTAAAACAAGTTCATTAAAATTATCAATAATAACCAACAAACAATTCCTTTCTCAATCCATATACTCTTAGCCATAGTCAACCACAAGATGACACCAGTCACCCCAGACTATAATCCATAACACCACTGCTTCGGGACACTGTCATACAGTTTCCCAACACTACACCATGCTCTACACTTCTCTGTTACGCCATCCAACCCTTCGTGACACGCCATCCGGTGTTTCACGACTTAATACAGAGTACACTCACGTGAACTCTCTTCCATCCACACTACAAAACCCATCACTGCGATACACGTCTCACAGTGCATCGCTACGCGACACGGAGTACGCACTACGCGTACTTCCTTCGCTACAACACTCATCAACACGATGTCACATCACACGATGCATCGCCATACAACACGGAGTACACTACATGCGTACTCCCTTCCTTCTACGACACACATCATTACAGCGCACGTCGCGCGGCGCGTCGCTGCATTACACAGAGTACGCTACACGCGTATTCTCTTCACACAACCCGCCGTATCACATCTACGGCATCCATCTCACGCCTATACTTCACAGCACAGTCCACAAAATACACAATCAAACTCAACACTTCACAACCACACTTCCCTTCACAACTACGCAACGAACTCCACAAATACAACTACACAATTCACAAACCAACCAACTAACTATTTTAAACGTAAAATAACTAGAGATAGAAGGTTATACCATCGACGGGATAACCCGCGCGTCGCTCGTTGTTCGTCACGAACATGCGTCGGAGGAACGTACGTGGCGGCGTACGGTGGCTGTCCACCACATAAAGTGGTAGTTTGGGCTTGAGAAAGGCTAGGCGTGGTCTTGGAAGACTCATGATTTTACAGCTGTCGATGAAGAACAAATTACGTGATTTACGGAAAAGATAATCTATACGCGTAATTCCAGATGAGGGTAAAGATGAGAGAGATGTGATTGCTGTCGGGAAATAATCCAAAACTGATAATTTTAGCGGGCTGTTACATCCTCCCCTCCTAAAAAGAAGATTTCGTCCTCGAAATCGACGCAAGTACAAACGTAAAACACGCTTAAAACACTGTAGATAGTTTGAAAAAAAAGAACCGTTCGTCACCCGACAAGTGCTGCAAAGTCTAGGGGCCTACTCTATGAATTTAATACAGCTGGCGATTTGAACAAACGCCTGATGTTGATAACAACCGTGATTGAAGGCTTTGAGTTTCTATAAAGAAACAGGATCATCTTCATCCATCGGAAAGAAAAACATCGCTTCTTGACCTGTGTTTTGTTTTTCCATAACAAAATAATGGCTGGGCAAAACTCTTCCACTAATGTTCCAGACTTGAATCAGGAACCCTTGACGCATCAACCATCAATCTTTTCTCCTGAGGTCGTCAATACTACGATAGGAGCAGCGAACTGTTCTTCTAGTAGGACTGATTCTGAGATTATTACAGAATCATGGAAGCTCAGTAGTCAATATGCTGCCTCTGTTACGATCATGTCTCGGAGGTTACTGGCGAGGGTAAGTGAGATTGATCATCTTAACATCCAAATATCTGAGTTACAACAGAAGCTTGCTAATAAGGATAGAGAAAATAAAAGGCTACAGCAAGAAAACCAAGAGTTGAAGAAATTTGCAGATTGGTATGCTCATGATCTGCAACCACGAATAGAAGAGCTGGAACGAGAAAGGATTCAGATACAGGGTCAACATCGGCAGATAACAGCAGAGGTTCATCGTTTTCTAGAGAAATAGGGACAAACTACTGTTAATCTAGCTGGCTTAGTAAGAAACTTTTGACAAAGCGTGTCCAGCATATCTTGTATTTCTTTTGACTAAATAAGATTTGAAGAGAAACTAGTTTGTCTTCTTCTTTATGTTATCTCTATAAAGCAGTCTTCAACTCAATCCAATATGCATCAAAACTTATTCTCATCTCTATAACTCCTCTGCATTCNAAGACGCAAGATTGCCTATCTCCTTGGGTATACTCCCACTTATGTTGTTCCACATAAAGTTCCTTTAACAGAGCAGATAGAGAAAGTAAGATACATAAATCAAAAGCCACCACAGGGTAGAGAAATTTTTTTCCCTGAATATCAACTGAAAGAGGTATCCATAAACTTTTATCCAGAAAAAGATGTGAAGCACAAAAATTATATTTCAGAGATGCTTCGCCTTACAATATTGTCAGGTTTGATAAGCGGCCAAGCTTTGGACGATAAATTTCCTAACAATTCCATTTTCAGAAGTTGCCTGCAAAGAGAGGTCCAAATGAAAATTATTAAAGCATCAATACAAGTTTTTCAATAGAACTGCCCATTTATTAATAATGCCAAGTTTTGTCGAAGCTGATAATCTTATATTTGAACTTTTGACTAGTCACTAGATATCTATAATGATTGAGTCAATGGCCAATCATTATTGATGCTAGTCATGAGTATTTTTTGAATAAAATGGAAAGAACACAAAATTGTCGATAATTATGGATGCATTAACCACATCTACACCATACTCCAAAGAATTAGTCAAAGTTATAATTAAAGCTCCTTGGAATCGCCTATAAAAGCTAGTTCCATCTAGTAAATATCTTATACTGAACACGATGCTCATGCAATGCCTTTACAATTCTCACACCCAATGTGGCACTAAATATAATATGGGATGTCACAATTACCCCACTTCCTACTTAAATCTTTGGCATCCCCATCAGGCCACACATCATGATGCATTGCTAAGTTAGCTTACCATTTATTGCAATCAAGGATTCGCCAACCATATCTGCATTGTAGTCCTAAACACAAGTCAAAATTATAGTTGAAACTCCCTACAACCACTTGTAAAGCCCAATTTCACTTGGTAAACAACCTGTGTGGAATTCGTCTATATCACAATTCACCTACCTAACATGGGAATTGACATGAATCTGAGATATGACAAGGATAAAGTACGGATTCATTAGACATGTTGGGGATATTTTCTAGCAAAATTGAGAAACATGTGTCCAATATTAAAAAAAATGAACATAGCCACAATTTTCTGTAACATTCAATGAACTAAAGGACCAAGGAAGTTTGTTGCATGGCACCAACTAATATGTGTAGATATGCAAGTGGAATAATATGTATTTATGCAAGGGGACCACAGAAAGAAAGAAAGAACAATTAAGTAAAGTGAAATAAATATGAAAATTATTTGCATCAATAGTCCTCCCTGATATAAATAAAAGATGGGAAAAGGCTAAAATCATACAATTTTAGAACATGTCGATATCCATCATTTGAAGTCCCATTGGAGCACACAATCCCTGTCCAATTTGATGTGCATGGATCTCCTCGATTCCAATTTCTCAGATTGTTATTTGGATCTATCAAGCTTCTCTTGATTTCCTCCAATGCCTTCACTGCAAATTAATACAAGTTTTAACCATCATTAGCTTGAATATGCAAAGAAAGCAGACTTATTTAAAAATATAAATCAAAATTGTTAGCAGACCAAGTTTGAGCATACACACTTTACAACTCAACCATATGTAGCACTCTTCAGCCACTCACTAGAGGGAAGTGAGTATTTGATATGTGAAATTACTACAAATCACTGTTAAAGGATTCACATAGCTAAGATCACTTGTTGTTAGAACTTTATTTCTTTCGGGCCATAGCTGTAGATTTTAATGGCCTTGGTTTTGATGACTTTTTTTATTCCATTTCTTCTTCCTAGATAGGTGTAACCTCTTGGATACCATCTTTTGTCCGTGGGATATGATGCCTATTCTTATCAACACAATCGTTTTACTTATAAAATAAAACATTGCTAAAACACGCCTCGATGTGCAGTGAGAGCCCTTGAAACAAGCATTTTCTCAAGAGTGTCATTGCCAAAAGAAGCTAAGGAAAATCACCTTCCTCCGGATGAGTGATGAGATTCTGTGCTCTGGCGAGTAGTGAAGACCAACACAACCATGAAATAAAAAATATTCCATAAGTCCAGGCTGTTGATTGATACATCTTAAAAAGACTGCCGGACTTCAAATTTCTCCTAGTATCCAACTTTTGGAATTGTTGTAGTATGCGAGTTCTCCACCTTATAATAGGAAATAAGTATCAAAGCAGCTGGAATATATACGAAGGAAAACAAATATTAGCTTTTCGAACACTGGGAAACAATGAAAAAGCTCCAGTCTCCAGGCAACAAAAATAAAGAAGAAGGCTAAAAAAATCCTGCCCCATACAGCTTGAGGAGAAGCAAACGAATCAAACTGCGAGAAAGATGGAGAAACCTTTACAATAAGAAGATTGAATATATATAGTTGAAAATCGTTTCAGAATGATGGAAGCATATACGGCATTTAATGCACAGTTGATATGAACCCGGAGATAACTTGCGCAATTAACAAATGGGTTTGAAAGTAAGTACCCCATGAAGTACGGTATCTTTGTATCTTTCTGACCAGGTCGCCATTTGAAATGCTCAAGCTTTTGCTGCTGATGCAGATTGTTGCCATCTCTTTCACTCACCGAAGAGTTTGAATATCAACCCCGCGGGAGAAGCTGCAGCGAAAACGGTTTAAAAAGGATTAGGTAATTGGCTACAGAGACGGGTCAGAGTATCAGTAATTTATATGCATGATTTCTCTTATTCAGCAATACAAAATGCTGAGCATTGACCAAACTAAAAGGGTTCATTAAAAAGTAGAGAAAAACAGTGCGATGGTAATACAGGTGGGAGAGAGGAAAGCTCGAGATAGACATAAGCTAATATTCAAGGTGATGAAATGAAAGAATACAGGTGAGAGAGAGGAAAGCTCGAGATAGACATAAGCTAATATTCAAGGTGATGAAATGAAAGAAAATTCACAACTAGGTGGCCCAACCTAAGCCGAGCAGATATGGGTGACGACGATTGGATTAACTCGTTTGACAGTTTCGAAATTTTGGAATACCCGAAGTCAAATCAACCATCTTTTTTTTTTTTTCTTTTTTTTTGGGATGGAAATATGCTTCTTTGATTCATTAAGTAAACGAATTAGAACTTCATCTTATCAATATAGGGAAATCAGACTTTAAGTTAATATAACTGTTTTGAAGCTTTCCCACACACAAAGTGATGGATTAAATTTTTATATGGTCTCGTTTCGTTTTGTAGTTATAATTTTTTTAAATTTTCATGTATTAAATATTTTAAAATTTTGTTATGAATATAAAAATATTATATAAAATAAATCTACAAATTAATATAATTTTATAAAATCAATTAGATTTATTTTATAGTAAATATAATTTTATTATCTAACGTATCATATCAAACCACTTCAATTAATGAGTTTAGTTTTATAAATTCTTTTTGTAATTAAAATGCTTTCTTAACATATAAACAAAACAAAACAAAACAAAAATATTTTTGTTAGCACGACCACGACTTGGTATACCATCCTTATTTATTAAGACTTAATTGCATGCAAACCCAATCAATTGGGCTTAGAATGCTAGCCTCATTCAATTAAGCCCGGATACACTAATAAGTAAAGACTTAAATTATAAACAACTTATATAAAAATAAATTTAAATAATATTGTGATTTAATGTGATATGCTTAGATTTTAAAATTATTTTTATCGTAAAATAAATCTAACAAATCATATAAAATCACATCACATTATGAATTTACTTTTTTTATAATTTCTTTATATCTAAATGAGATTATTTATATAAACACCGATTTTAATTAGCATATAATATTTCATTTTCCATATCATAAGATCATATATCCATATTATAAAATCATCTAATAATTTCGGAAAGTAGCATTTCTTTTTCCAACAACATGGCGACCTCCTTTAGCATATCTAGAATTCTAGATTTGGTGGGGACCCATCATCTTCTTTCCTATGCATTTATCTTCTTCTCCTTTTTCTTTTCTTTGGTTTTCTTCTCTCTCTCTCTATTTGCAAAATTGCATTTGTATTCTTTTGCAACTTGCAAGTATAGATTGTACTAAATGTCGCCACCCGCCATGCAACGTCCCTTTATACCATCTACTCATTGTTTATTCCCCAATCACTTCATCTATGCTTCAAACTTGCATTACTTCCTCCAACAACTAATCATTTCTAGGTATGTGTTATCGCAATCTTCTCCATTTTTTTGGTCAAATTCTAGCAACAATTACCCATCATATAATTCAATTCCAAATTAACATATAATCAAATTAAAATAATAATAATAATAATAGTCTCACCATAATACTTATCTCATATTATCATTATTCCCATTCACAAAATTAATTATGCTTAGACATTCGATTCATACCCAAAAAAGAAGTATTAGGGTAACAAATATATCCTATAAAAAGAAACATATAAACTGATATAATTTCATATGACGTGTTAGAACTACTTTATAATAAAAGCAATTTTATAATCTAATGTACTACATCAAAATACATCAGTTTATATAATCTTTTTATAACTAACATATTTTTATTTTCCAAAAAACTGTAAATATAGATAGTTAGACAATCTAGATGTATTCTTATTTGTTGTTTGTATTTGAAGTTGTTTTAGTTCTTACGCAAAGTATTTCATGCGGAATAGGAAATAAGCAAGGAAAAAAGAATAAGGCACCATTTGAAACTTGAAGTTCAATCTAATTTTAAACTGAATCTAATATTTAAATATCAAACTCTCAAATCATTAAATCCATCTCAGCTCAAAACCTTTTTACACGTGACCTACACAACTTTTTTTAACTCAATACCTCTTTATACGTAGGACATATAACATTTTTTAATTTTTTATAAATACATATAAATTCTTCTTAATTTGATTTCATTTTAACTCACTACTATTTATAAAGAATTAAATTCATTTTAATTCAATTCAACGTTGGACGAAACTTTAAAATAGATGAAAAGAAAACATAGAAAAGCCGGTGAGTGATTATTCAATCTTTTGGAAATGGATGTGACCTCGAATGTTACATTTAATTGCCGTCCACAAATTTGATAGGAAAACCACGACGTTACTACTCTTTATTAATTATGATCTCCTCGCTATATTGGGGGGACTACTCTTTCTTTGTTTCTTGGTCCACACCACAACTTGCAGCTGCTTCCAACCACATGAACTGGGGTTTGAACCCTTCGCATGCATGTGATGCCGAAACCTTCTCCATCCATCACCTCCTCTGTCCCGCAACCACCTCTCTCCGACTTTATATTCTAATCCCTTTTTAATAAATTTATTTTAAAATATTTAATAAAATATATTATTATTTATAATCCACGCATCAACCAATCAAAAATTGACAGATATTAATTTTATTTATTTATTTTTCTAATGATAAATTAATGACTATGACTCGATTATGATGAAACTGATATGGGAATAATCCCTTATTGAATAAACGTAAAATAATTATTGGCTAAGCCTTATTATTGACTACCACTTAAATCCATCAAATTATCAATTCGACGCCATTGAGTCCTTCTTGCACTCGGATTCCGTCAATACCTTATTTCAAACTGTTATAAGATTATATATCGATTTTATAAAAATTAAAAGTTTTATTTTTATCTACAAAATCCTAAAAAGTTAGGTACTAATTTTACTACTAATTAGAAAATCAAGAGTTTGGATTCGGTAGAGGTAGTGAAGTAGCGGTGGATGGAACTAATTCATTGACAATGGACAGTTCATGGAATCGTCACTTCGATACCATACCTTTTATGAATCGCCTTTAGTCCTGACTTTTGTACCTTTTTAACTTTATTAAGGGTCCGAGTGAATGAATGTTTTGCAATCCATCACGTCACGCGTTTAATGTTAGATGCATGTTAGGAACATTGCATCTTATATGTCATGAACGGGGGCAGGTAACCTTGTGTTGCATGTCTCGACGCTTCAAATGTCCGTTCAATCTCAAGCGGAATTTGGGGGCGTCACACTTCTAAGTTTAGAATTATGGTGTTTTGAAATGCAAACGCGTGACGTGATGGATTGCAAAACATTCATTCACTCGGGCCCTTATTAAAGTTAAAAAGGTACAAAAGGTAGTAGGACTAAAGGCGATTCATAAAAGGTATGGTATCGAAGTGACGATTCCATGAACTGTCCATTGTCAATGAATTAGTTCCATCCACCGCTACTTCACTACCTCTACCGAATCCAACACTCTTGATTTTCTAATTAGTAGTAAAATTAGTACCTAACTTTTTAGGATTTTGTAGATAAAAATAAAACTTTTAATTTTTATAAAATCGATATATAATCTTATAACAGTTTGAAATAAGGTATTGACGGAATCCGAGTGCAAGAAGGACTCAATGGCGTCGAATTGATAATTTGATGGATTTAAGTGGTAGTCAATAATAAGGCTTAGCCAATAATTATTTTACGTTTATTCAATAAGGGATTATTCCCATATCAGTTTCATCATAATCGAGTCATAGTCATTAATTTATCATTAGAAAAATAAATAAATAAAATTAATATCTGTCAATTTTTGATTGGTTGATGCGTGGATTATAAATAATAATATATTTTATTAAATATTTTAAAATAAATTTATTAAAAAGGGATTAGAATATAAAGTCGGAGAGAGGTGGTTGCGGGACAGAGGAGGTGATGGATGGAGAAGGTTTCGGCATCACATGCATGCGAAGGGTTCAAACCCCAGTTCATGTGGTTGGAAGCAGCTGCAAGTTGTGGTGTGGACCAAGAAACAAAGAAAGAGTAGTCCCCCCCATATAGCGAGGAGATCATAATTAATAAAGAGTAGTAACGTCGTGGTTTTCCTATCCAATTTGTGGACGGCAATTAAATGTAACATTCGAGGTCACATCCATTTCCAAAAGATTGAATAATCACTCACCGGCTTTTCTATGTTTTCTTTTCATCTATTTTAAAGTTTCGTCCAACGTTGAATTGAATTAAAATGAATTTAATTCTTTATAAATAGTAGTGAGTTAAAATGAAATCAAATTAAGAAGAATTTATATGTATTTATAAAAAATTAAAAAATGTTATATGTCCTACGTATAAAGAGGTATTGAGTTAAAAAAAGTTGTGTAGGTCACGTGTAAAAAGGTTTTGAGCTGAGATGGATTTAATGATTTGAGAGTTTGATATTTAAATATTAGATTCAGTTTAAAATTAGATTGAACTTCAAGTTTCAAATGGTGCCTTATTCTTTTTTCCTTGCTTATTTCCTATTCCGCATGAAATACTTTGCGTAAGAACTAAAACAACTTCAAATACAAACAACAAATAAGAATACATCTAGATTGTCTAACTATCTATATTTACAGTTTTTTGGAAAATAAAAATATGTTAGTTATAAAAAGATTATATAAACTGATGTATTTTGATGTAGTACATTAGATTATAAAATTGCTTTTATTATAAAGTAGTTCTAACACGTCATATGAAATTATATCAGTTTATATGTTTCTTTTTATAGGATATATTTGTTACCCTAATACTTCTTTTTTGGGTATGAATCGAATGTCTAAGCATAATTAATTTTGTGAATGGGAATAATGATAATATGAGATAAGTATTATGGTGAGACTATTATTATTATTATTATTTTAATTTGATTATATGTTAATTTGGAATTGAATTATATGATGGGTAATTGTTGCTAGAATTTGACCAAAAAAATGGAGAAGATTGCGATAACACATACCTAGAAAAATTAGTTGTTGGAGGAAGTAATGCAAGTTTGAAGATAATGAAGTGTTGGGGAATAACAAAATGAGTAGATGGTATAAGGGACGTTGCATGGCGGGTGCGACATTTATACAATCTATACTTGCAAGTTGCAAAAGAATACAAATGCAATCAAAAGAGAGAGAGAGAAAAGAAAAACCAAAGAAAAGAAAAAGGAGAAGAAGATAAATGCATAGGAAAGAAGATGATGGGTCCCCACCAAATCTAAGAATTCTAGATATGCTAAAGGAGGTCGCCATGTTGTTGGAAAAAGAAATGTACTTCCCGAAATTATTAGATGATTTTATAATATGGATATATGATCTTATGATATGGAAAATGAAATAATCTATGCTAATTAAAATTGGTGTTTATATAAATAATCTCATTTAGATATAAAGTAATTATAAAAAAAATAAATTCATAATGTGATGTGATTTTATATGATTTATTATATTTATTTTACGATAAAAATAATTTTAAAATCTAAGCATATCACGTTAAATCACAATATTATTTAAATTTATTTTTATATAAGTTCTTTATAATTTAAGTCTCTACTTATTAGTGTAACCGGGCTTAGTTGAATGAGGCCGAGCATCCTAAGCCCAATTGATTGGGTTTGCATGCAATTAAGTCTTAATAAATAAGGGTGGTATACCACGTCGTGGGCGTGCTAACAAAAATATTTTTGTTTTGTTTTGTTTATATGTTAAGAATGCATTTTAATTACAATAAGAATATATAAAATTAAACTCATTAATTGACGTAGTTTGATATGATACGTCAAATAATAAAATTATTTTTATTATAAAATAAATCTAATAGATTTTATAAAATTATATTAATTTATAGATTTATTTTATATAATATTTTTATATTTATAACAAAATTTTAAAATATTTAAATTATTTAATACATGAAAATTTTAAAATAATTATAACCACATAACGAAACGAGACCATACGAAAATTTAATCCGTCACTCTGTGTGTGGGAAGCTCCTGAATAATTACGTTAATTGGCTTAAAGTCTAGTTCTCCTGTATTGATAAGTTGCCGTTGTAATTCGTTTACTTAATGAATGCAAAGGAGCATATTCCCATGTGTAAAGAGATATTGAGTTAAAAAATGTTTTGTAGGTCAGGTGTAAAGAGGTTTTGAGCTGAGATGAATATAATGATTTGAGAGTTTGATGTTTAGATATTAAATTTAGTTTAAAATTAGACTGAACTCCAAATTCCAAATGGAGCCTTATTGTTTTTTCCTTGCTTATTTCCTATTCCGCATGAAATACTTTGCATAAGAACTAAAACAACTTCAAATACAAACAACAAATAAGAATACATCTAGATTGTCTAACTATCTTGATTTATAGTTTTTTGGAAAATAAAAATATGTTAGTTATAAAAAGATTCTACAAACTGATGTATTTTGATGGAGTACATTAGATTATAAAATTACTTTTATTATAAAGCAGCTCTAGCGTGTTATATAAAATTACGTCAGTTTGTTTATTTTTTTTTAGAAGATATATTTGTTACCTTGGTACTTTTCTTTTGGGTATGGATTGAATGTCTAAATATAATTAATTTTTGTGAATGAGAATAATGATAAATGAGATAAGTATTATGGTGAGACTTTTATTATTATTATTATTTTAATTTGACTATATGTTAAGTTGGAATTGAATTATATGATGGGTAATTGTTGCTAGAATTTGACCAAAAAAATGGAGAAGATTGCGATAACACGTACCTAGAAATAAAGCAGCTCTAACGTGTTATATGAAATTACGTCAGTTTGTTTATTTTTTTTTATAAGATATATTTGTTACCCTGATACTTTTCTTTTGGGTATGGATTGAATGTCTAAATATAATTAATTTTTGTGAATGAGAATAATGATAATATGATATAAGTATTATGGTGAGACTTTTATTATTATTATTATTATTATTATTTGACTATATGTTAAGTTGGAATTGAATTATATGATGGGTAATTGTTGCTAGAATTTGACCAAAAAAATGGAGAAGATTGCGATAATATGTACCTAAAAATAAAGTAGCTCTAACGTATTACATGAAATTACGTCAGTTTGTTTTTTTTTTTTATAAGATATATTTGTTACGTTGATACTTTTCTTTTGGGTATGGATTGAATGTCTAAATATAATTAATTTTTGTGAATGAGAATAATGATAAATGAGATAAGTATTATGGTGAGACTTTTATTATTATTATTATTATTATTATTATTATTATTATTATTTTAATTTGACTATATGTTAAGTTGGAATTGAATTATATGATGGGTAATTATTGCTAGAATTTGACAAAAAAAATGGAGAAGATTGCGATAAGACATACCTAGAAATGATTAGTTGTTGGAGGAAGTAATGCAAGTTTGAAACATAGATGAAGTGATTGGGGAATAAACAATGAGTAGATGGTATCAAATGAAATAAACAGTGATTGGGGAAATTATTAGATGATTTTATAATATATATATATGATCTTATGATATGGAAAATGAAATAATCTATGCTAATTAAAATTGGTGTTTATATAAATAATCTCATTTAGATATAAAGAAATTATAAAAAAAAATTTATAATGTGATGTGATTTTATATGATTTGTTAGATTTATTTTACGATAAAAATAAATTTAAAATCTAAGCATATCTCATTAAATTACAATATTATTTAAATTTATTTTTATATAAGTTCTTTATAATTTAAGTCTCTACTTATTAGTGTAACCGGGCTTAGTTGAATGAGGCCGAGCATCCTAAGCCCAATTGATTGGGTTTGCATGCAATTAAGTCTTTAAAGTCTAGTTCTCTTGAATTGATAAGTTGCCGTTGTAATTCGTTTACTTAATGAATGCAAAGGAACATATTTCCATCTCAAATAAAAAAAAGAAAAAAAAAATGATTGGACTTCGGGTATTCCAAAATTTCGAAACTGTCAACCGAGTTAATCCAATCGTCGTCACCCATATCTGCTCGGCTTAGGTTGGGCCACCTAGTTGTGAATTTTCTTTCATTTCATCACCTTGAATATTAGCTTATGTATTTCTCGCGCTTTCCTCTCTCTCACCTGTATTACCATCGCACTGTTTTTCTCTACTTTTTAATGAACCCTTTAGTTTGGTCAATGCTCAAGCATTTTGTATTGCTGAATAAGAGAAATCATGCATATAAATTACTGATACTCTGACCCGTCTCTGTAGCCAATTACCTAATCCTTTTTAAACCGTTTTCGCTGCAGCTTCTCCCGCGGGGTTGATATTCAAACTCTTCGGTGAGTGAAAGAGATGGCAACAATCTGCATCAGCAGCAAAAGCTTGAGCATTTCAAATGGCGACCTGGTCAGAAAGATACAAAGATACCGTACTTCATGGGGTACTTACTTTCAAACCCATTTGTTAATTGCGCAAGTTATCTCCGGGTTCATATCAACTGTGCATTAAATGCCGTATATGCTTCCATCATTCTGAAACGATTTTCAACTATATATATTCAATCTTCTTATTGTAAAGGTTTCTCCATCTTTCTCGCAGTTTGATTCGTTTGCTTCTCCTCAAGCTGTATGGGGCAGGATTTTTTTAGCCTTCTTCTTTATTTTTGTTGCCTGGAGACTGGAGCTTTTTCATTGTTTCCCAGTGTTCGAAAAGCTAATATTTGTTTTCCTTCGTATATATCCAGCTGCTTTGATACTTATTTCCTATTATAAGGTGGAGAACTCGCACACTACAACAATTCCAAAAGTTGGATACTAGGAGAAATTTGAAGTCCGGCAGTCTTTTTAAGATGTATCAATCAACAGCCTGGACTTATGGAATATTTTTTATTTCATGGTTGTGTTGGTCTTCACTACTCGCCGGAGCACAGAATCTCATCACTCATCCGGAGGAAGGTGATTTTCCTTAGCTTCTTTTGGCAATGACACTCTTGAGAAAATGCTTGTTTCAAGGGCTCTCACTGCACATCGAGGCGTGTTTTAGCTATGTTTTTTTTATAAGTAAAACGATTGTGTTGATAAGAATAGGCATTATATCCCAAGGACAAAAGATGGTATCCAAGAGGTTACACCTATCTAGGAAGAAGAAATGGAATCAAGAAAGTCATCCAAACCAAGGCCATTAAAATCTACAGCTATGGCCCAAAGAAATAAAGTTCTAACAACAAGTGATCTTAGCTATGTGAATCCTTTAACAAGTGATTTGTAGTAATTTCACATATCAAATACTCACTTCCCTCTAGTGAGTGGTGAAGAGTGCTACATATAGTTGAGTTGTAAAGTGTGTATGCTCAAACTTGGGTCTGCTAACAATTTTGATTATATTTTTTAAATAAGTCTGCTTTCTTTGCAACATTCAAGCTAATGATGGTTAAAACTTGTATTAATTTGCAGTGAAGGCATTGGAGGAAATCAAGAGAAGCTTGATAGATCCAAATAACAATCTGAGAAATTGGAATCGAGGAGATCCATGCACATCAAATTGGACAGGGATTGTGTGCTCCAATGGTATTTCAAATGATGGATATCGACATGTTCTAAAATTGTATGATTTTAGCCTTTTCCCATCTTTTATTTATATCAGGGAGGACTATTGATGCAAATAATTTTCATATTTATTTCACTTTACTTAATTGTTCTTTCTTTCTTTCTGTGGTCCCCTGAATACATATTATTCCACTTGCATATCTACACATATTAGTTGGTGCCATGCAACAAACTTCCTTGGTCCTTAGTTCATTGAATGTTACAGAAAATTGTGGCTATGTTCATTTTTTTTAATATTGGACACATGTTTCTCAATTTTGCTAGAAAATATCCCCAACATGTCTAATGAATCCGTACTTTATCCTTGTCATATCTCAGATTCATGTCAATTCCCATGTTAGGTAGGTGAATTGTGATATAGACGAATTCCACACAGGTTGTTTACCAAGTGAAATTGGGCTTTACAAGTGGTTGTAGGGAGTTTCAACTATAATTTTGACTTGTGTTTAGGACTACAATGCAGATATGGTTGGCGAATCCTTGATTGCAATAAATGGTAAGCTAACTTAGCAATGCATCATGATGTGTGGCCTGATGGGGATGCCAAAGATTTAAGCAGTAAGTGGGGTAATTGTGACATCCCATATTATATTTAGTGCCACATTGGGTGTGAGAATTGTAAAGGCATTGCTGAGCATCGTGTACAGTATAAGATATTTACTAGATGGAACTAGCTTTTATAGGCGATTCCAAGGAGCTTTAATTATAACTTTGACAAATTCTTTGCAGTATTGTGTAGATGTGGTTAATGCATCTATATTATCCACAATTTTACTGTTCTTTCCTTTTATTCAAAAAATACTTATGACTAGCATCAATAATGATTGGCCATTGACTCAATCATTATTCATGACTGGCATCATAAAGATTTGTAGTAGTCAAAAGTTCAAATATAAGATTATCAGCTTTGACAAAACTTGGCATTATTAATAAATGGGCAGTTCTATTGAAAAACTTGTATTGATGCTTAAATAATTTTCATTTGGACCTCTCTTTGCAGGCAACTTCTGAAAATGGAATTGTTAGGAAATTTATCGCCAAACCTTGGCCGCTTATCAAACCTGACAATATTGTAAGGCGAAGCATCTCTGAAATATAATTTTTGTGCTTCACATCTTTTTCTGGATAAAAGTTTATGGATACCTCTTTCAGTTGATATTCTGGGAAAAAAATTTCTCTACCTGTGGTGGCTTTTGATTTATGTATCTTACTTTCTCTATCTGCTCTGTTAAAGGAACTTTATGTGGAACAACATAAGTGGGAGTATACCCAAGGAGATAGGCAATCTTGCGTCTTTGGAACTCTTGTAAGTTGTTTGTTTTTTTCTATGTGAGAGGTTAGATACTCAATATCGTTATCACATGATTTCATGGTTATTCCATTAAAAAAAGCAGATAAGGTAGTAGTTAATGTATTCCAAAATTTTGATTTCTACATAGTATTAGAGATAATCCGTGTGTGAACTAATTTACTTGATATGTTGGCATGATTCTGAATATCTGTTATTTTAATATTCCAAATTTATAATATGCAATACACTGGCTTTTTCTCTGATTCCATATTTATTACTCCTTGTGTCCAGGCTTCTGAATGGAAACCAATTAACAGGTCCATTACCTGAAGAGCTTGGTTATCTTCCAAAGTTGGACAGAATACAAATTGACGAGAACAACATATCAGGACCAATACCCATATCATTTGCAAATTTGAACAAAGCAAGGCATTTGTGAGGGTTTTCACATATTATCTCAAAATTGTACCGTAATGACTAATCCTACTTCACTTTTTTTTTTTCCTAAATTCTGTCCTGTTTTTCTTTTGTCCCATGTGAGCAGTCACATGAACAACAATTCAATTAGTGGGCAAATCCCGCCAGAGCTATACAAATTGCCAAGTCTTCTTCACTTGTAAGCCAGTGATTGGTCATATTTTCGTATTTAATGATGATTCATCTTTCTGTACAATTCATAAGATCAGTGACCATCTTCAGTTCTGCTAATGCAGGCTTCTTGATAATAACAATTTATCAGGGTATCTGCCACCAGAGCTTTCCAAAATGCCACTATTACGAATACTGTATGGTTCCTACTACCCTTCATATATTTATGTCAGATATGCTTCAAAATGGCAAGTTTTGAATTTGTTGTCCTTTTCTTTTGCTTCCCAACTTGAACAAGGTTATGATTTCTAAGCTTTCCTTCTCCAACAAGATAAGATTACTTAAATACTCTGGATATCACCTAAGTTCTCTGGTGTGAAGTTTCATTGTCTTTGTTTTGCAGTCAACTTGATAACAACAACTTCAGTGGGTCTACAATTCCAGCTTCTTATGGCAATATGTCCTGGTTGTTTAAGTTGTAAGTGCATATCATTATTCTCTGTTTATAACTAGGTTTCAGACGCAAAGGCAGAGCAAGGTGCTAGCCTTGAGTTGTGAGGCTGAAACTTTTTATTTATTTTTGCCAAATCATATTAGAAGCTCTTTTTCCCCTAAAGTAAAAAACTAAAATAAAGATGAAAACACTGGCTATGTATAAATAATTTAGAACAGCTAGAATGATATTTTGTTTGATGAATTAATTAGTCAAACGTCGATTGAAAAGGGATATAAGTGGGAATGTTACTGAATGAAGATGTGGAGTTGCTCCAACTAAGTTGGCAAGAAGGCATTGCATCTTTTGAAATATCACTCAGTGGTCTACTGAACGTGTCAATATTTTCCTATGACTAATCTTATGCTATTTTCATCAGCTGTCACAAACCTTTCATGTTCTTAGAAGCTTTATTTGCAATTGGGAATCATGAAATTTGCGCATTTTCACCTGTCCATGTTGAGAAATTTTGATTTATGTCTTGGTTGGTTTACCAGGAGCCTTCGGAACTGCAACTTGCAAGGAGAAATGCCCGATATGAGCAGAGTACCAAAACTTCTTTATCTGTAAGTCACCGTGTTTTTTTTTTTTTAATTTTCAAGTCATTATAAGATGGTCAAGGATGAGCTTCTCAAAAATACCAAATGCTTCATGCTGAATTCTCTTTACTTGTCAAATACAACTCTGCTAGTTACTTCTACTTTGTTTATACCATATTTATTTGAATTTCAGAGACCTCAGTTCAAACAAGCTAAATGGATCCATTCCGCGAGATAGGCTATCTGAGAATATTACAACTATGTAAGATTCTGCAACTTCCTAATAAGATGTAATATGCATGCTTTTTATGTTTGTTTTAATTTATTTTTCAGATGTCACATAGTTTTACAGATTTTTTTTTCAGTTTTTAAAGATAATTTGCACTAAGATTTCCCTTGCCTTCTGAAATCTATTATTTAAACAATATACTCAGTGATTTATCCAACAACAATCTTACTGGCGAAATCCCCATCAACTTTACGGGCCTTCCTCGTCTCCAGAGACTGTGAGTAGTACTTGCTGTTTCATCCTTTTGTGTTCAATGTTATTGTAATTTACTTCATATTTATACAACCTTTTGTTTCCACTTACCTTAAGTTATATTTAGTCCATATACGTCAATGAATTCAAGGTGTTAATAGAATAAATGACATTAATTCTGGAATTGTTCCCCATGGCAGGTCAATTGCAAACAATTTATTAAGTGGCTCTATTCCATCCAGCATTTGGCAAAATAGGACTTTGAACAATACGGAAAAACTTACAGTGTAAGAGCTGAATGACAGTGTTACTATTACCTTGGTTGAAAGTGTCTTTGTTTGGAACTGCATATTCATTCTCTCAAGTGCCTTGTTCTTAAATAAAGTTGCTTCTTTGTTCTGNGAATTGTTCCCCATGGCAGGTTAATTGCAAACAATTTATTAAGTGGCTCTATTCCATCCAGCATTTGGCAAAATAGGACTTTGAACAATACGGAAAAACTTACAGTGTAAGAGCTGAATGACAGTGTTACTATTACCTTGGTTGAAAGTGTCTTTATTTGGAACTGCATATTCATTCTCTCAAGTGCGTTGTTCTTAAATAAAGTAGCTTCTTTGTTCTGATTTTCACATGCTCCCTTGTGACATTCAAAGTTGTAACCTATTGAATTTTCTAAGCTATCGATTATGCCTCGTCCATATTCCAGGGAGTTGCAGAACAATGAGCTTTCAAATATTACAGGCAGTACTGATCTACCTCCAAATGTCACTGTCTGGTTTGCTTCTAGACTTGCTTCCTAATTTAAATGTCCCAATTCATGGCATGTAGATCTTCATGTGTAATAAACGCCATGCTCATATTAGGTTGAGTACTTGGTAAAAGAGTGTAGATATGCTCTTTTTTGTTTTAGTGTTTTCTGGGGGAATAGAAATACTTTTATATGTATTGTTAGGTGGAATAGATATGGGAATTGATATAATGATCATGTGATATGTTTTGATTCTTGACTTCCAGGCTTCAAGGGAATCCCTTATGCTTGAACGCAAACCTAGTCCAGTTTTGTGGATCTAAAAGGGAGGATGAAAATAAAAGTCAGAGTCCAACAAATAACACTTTGCCTTGCTCTTGTCCACCCTCTTATGAAGATTCCCCAACATCTGATGGTTGTGTCTGTGTTGCCCCTCTGCTCATTGGATATCGGTTAAAAAGTCCTGGATTCTCAGATTTCCTTCCTTACAGATTTGAGTTTGAGGACTACTTGACATCTGGTCTCAAGTTAGTCCGTCATCAACTGTACATCGATTCGCTTGAATGGGAAGAAGGACCACGGCTGAAAATGTACTTGAAGCTTTTTCCGGAAAGTTTTACTTTCAATGTTAGTGAGGTCCAGCGAATCGTGAACTTGTTTGAATCATGGAAAATACCTGATGCTAAACAAACCATCTTTGGACCTTATGAACTTCTGAACCTTACCCTGCTGGACGTTTACAAAGATGGTTTGTCTCGAAACCCTTATCTGAAGTCGTTTTTGAGATCTTTGTTGAATTTAGAATTGTTGCTTATTTTAGAAGTTGAAGAATGTTCTTGTGTATTTGGGTTATGCCTATTTAATTTGTTTTAATAAAATTTATTTAACTTATAAAAAAGAAAAAGAAAAAAGAAGTTGATGAATGTATTCTCCAGAACACTTACTGAATTCCATCGAATTACTTTATACTTTAAAAAATATTTTTAGTATATGGCATTATTCACTGTTACTGATCTTTGTTTGCATAGAATGCTTGCCTATTCTTGTCACTCTGAGTGACATGGGCTTCATCTTGCCAGTTCAATGCTTTCATCTTAGTTATATGGTTGCACTTCTGTGATCCAGCACATAAGCAAAAAGCTGCAATGCTTCATCTTGTTTAAGATCATTTTTAGTTTGCATGGTCGATTAAGACATGGTCTAATATTAAACAGAAAGGCATCTACAAATTCACACCATATATCACTTATGACTTGACCCCACTCAAAGACAAACTATGCCACAGTCATATCTTCTCACCTTTGATGTGTTCATATTTGAGGTGAATATTGAGGGATAGTTTGGAGTCAGTTTATGCTCATAGTATTCACTAATCCCACAGCAATTCCCACCCCGCAAAGGTCTTCTTTAAGCAAAGGCGCATTGGCTGGCATAGTATTGGGGGCCATTGCAGGTGCAGTAACATTGTCCGCAGTTGTTTTTCTTCTGATACTGAGAAGGCATGTGAGGAAAACCCGTGCAATTTCAAGAAAACGTCGTGGTGAGTATACTTTCTTTTTTTTTTTCAGATTTTTTGGTAGATATGTAATATTTCTCACTGTTTCTGCAATTGTCTCTATTTTGCACCCAAATTAGGCCTGTTAATCAGGCCAGAGAGATGCTTGTCCAAGCCTATCCTGAGGTGGGAAGGCCTCAGCCTGGCCTGAAGTGCTCAATATGTTAGCTTTTCTCAGCTAATACTGTTGGGCAACTTTCCGCCAAGTTTGGACTGGGCTGCAATTAGAAACATCATTAAGAGAGGAGGTCTCCTGAAACATATCGTTTGGGTTTTATATTGGCGGAGACCATCTCTAGGTTCAAGAACAACCAGTTACTACCATGTTAACAATTTTGGTGACAAAGTTGTTGACTTATAAGATGCAATATGTGTGAGTGTATAACATTTCCGATAATTCATACATATACGATAAACCTATTTTGTCTGAGGATAAATTAATTCTACTAACTTGAGAGTGGCCTGACTTCGGCTTGACTTCAGCCTAAACTTAACAGCATTCTAAAATCCCTGATAAGCTCAGTGCAGAGCTCAAAATAAAGCTTAGCCAAATGGGCTCGAGGCTGCTCAACCCCATGACTGCACTATTTATTTTACTGTTTTACTTGTTAGTTATTGATATGTAACAAAAGCTGTCTTAATGCTTGATGTAAATTCATACGGAAATTAAGAGCTTGACCAATTGTTTCTTTCATTAGCAAAAGTTGATGAGTGAAATTGTATGACCCATCCTTGTTGATTTGGGATGCGGATTTGTTTGGTTTTCCTGTCATCATTTGTTCATTGAATTATCAGAGAGATGTGATACCTGTTTCTCTCCTATTTTATTGAATTTTTGAATATGGGAATTAGGTTACACCTCATATATCAGAGCAGTGAATGAAGTCCAACCACAAAATGAAAAAAAAAAATACTATAGTATAGACGCATCTGAATGAGGCCCTTAGGCATGAATGAGTTCATTTTTTATATGTATGCTCATTGAATCTTGTCAAATCCTGAAAAGGGTTTTAAAGAGTCAGTGTTTATGAACTTCAAACTCTGCATCCTGTTCTGCTTTAGCAGGAAATATCTCAGGATAGTATGTAGTCATATCAATGGGGTTTTTAATTTGCCTAAGAATTGGTTATTGGATTACATTCACTTGTTTTAAGGAACTGTAACATGCTCATAAGTTTTCTTCTGTACATTGTTATCACATCTGTATTTGCTGTACTCAAACTATCTGAATCTTGGAAATATGAATGGAAAGTTAGATTCATAACTGTATCGATCATTTTTAAACAATGGGGACAGCATCTTTATATGCAGCACCTATCACCGTGCTTTCATTTTCAACGTTTGATCTTTATTTAATATGCAGCATCTAAGGCCTCCATGAAAATTGATGGTGTGAAGTTTTTCACTTATGGAGAATTGGCTACGGCTACAAACAATTTTAACAGCTCCACTCAGGCTGGCCAAGGAGGGTACGGAAAAGTTTATAAAGGAATTCTGGTTGATGGCTCAGTAGTGGCCATAAAACGTGCACAAGAGGGATCCTTGCAGGGTGAGAAGGAGTTCTTGACAGAGATAGAATTGTTGTCAAGGTTACATCATCGAAACCTTTTGTCTTTAGTTGGATATTGTGATGAAGAATGGGAACAGGTGCCTTTTCTTATCTCAACTGCAAATGATATCGAAAGAAAATCAATAAATTAGAGTATTTATTAATCTTGTTCCTGAATCAATGAGGAGATAGTTCTTTCCAACCAATGGCGGGTCTGGGGGGGCTGACCAAAAAAGGTCATTTATGTTTTTATATCTTTGAAAAATTTATAAAAATTATTTTCCACATTTAAAATTTTCAAACAACCCTAAACTATCCAAAAATATAAGAATCTTATCATCTTTTAGGAAACTTAAAGATATGTAGAATTTGGTTTTTATTAGAATGGTAATAGTACACCTACAACTCTTATACAACTCCTTTCACAATTAACCAATTCAATCAAACCAAAGAATAATTTCAATTTTACATAACTACCCTCTATTTGAAATAGAGATGTTAGATAGTTATAAAGTTGTAAAAGAGTTGCAAGTTTATCATTTTTCTATTAGAATTCACAATATAGCCCCAAATCTTGTAAACTTTGATCTTTTCTTAAAAACTTCAGATTTTGGATCTAAAAATTTTAAAAGCCAAAAGTTATATATTAAAAAAACTCAGTAATCTTTTTCTATTCTTATTTGGGTCTCCTTAAAAGTTTGTGTTATTTTTAGTACTTTTTTATGCATGGCCTTTGGCCTTTTTCTACCTTCCTTCTAGTTAATGATAGACTAATAAGGGTTTTTTTTTTTTTTAATTAAAGAAGGAAAACTCTTATCTATTTTAATTTCTATAAGTGGACCTCATACATGTTTAATTGATAGATATATTGATAAATTTTTTATGCTCCAAAATATGTTTATAATATTATTGTATAATATATTAAGATATACATTACAAAAATATAAAAATATATTTTAAATATCTTAATAATAATTCAACCCCCTAGAGATAAATTTCTGGATCCACAACTGCTTTCAACTTAGGAAGTTAATGGGGGTAAAACTTAAAATTATGAAAGCTTTACAAGTAAAAAACGAAAGATGCAAACCACATGCATAGTTGCTTGGAATGATAGCAAAACAACAGAAGAAATTAACTCGATCTAGGGACATTACATGACAGGTGCAGCTTTTTTCATTGATAATATAGAAGCATATTCAAATTCCTCATGAAATAAGGCCTATTTGTTTCAAAAAAAGTTGGATATCTCCACAATACACTCAGGACAATAGAGTCATTCCTCTCTTTTTATAAGCTGTACTTTTCTCCCATAAAATTCTTTTGACTTTCATGACAAAAGGACTAGTTTTTCTTGCTCTCTGTTGCTGAAGTGGCATTGATTTTAGTTTATTTTTAGCCTTTGGGAATGGCTTCATCTGAGTATTGTTGTGTATGCAGATGTTGGTCTATGAGTTTATGTCAAATGGTAGTCTACGGGATAACCTTTCTGGTATGCCTTATAATCCTTAAGTTTTACTTTTCTTGATTTTCACCATTGAGTGCTCTTCATTGCATATGAGTGCAAGTGAAAACTCCAATATAGGATTTGCAACAGCACACTTCCCCTCCACCTCTGTCTTTTTTGTCTTTTTCTTTAAGAGATAAACAGAACAGCCTTTTCTTTTCTCAGTCTTTGTTCCATACAAATGGTCTAATTGATTTTTTATGTGTGTAAAACAATACAGCCAAGGCTAAAGATCCTCTGAATTTTGCTATGAGATTGAGAATTGCACTGGGTTCAGCTAAGGGCATCCTCTACCTGCATACAGATGCTAATCCTCCGATATTTCACCGAGATATCAAGGCTAGCAATATATTATTGGACTCTAAGTACACAGCAAAAGTTGCTGATTTTGGACTTTCGCGACTTGCCCCAGTTGCAGATATTGAAGGGACCGTTCCTAATTATGTATCCACAGTTGTGATGGGAACACCAGTAAGACTTGTATAGATGATATTCAGCAAATAGAAATTGATCTTTTGCATAAGTTGAAGTTATAGTTTTATACAACAATTTTTATCAATATCTCTGTTTTTAAAATGCAAGAAGTGGAGCCTAAACTAGATGAAAGGCTTAATGGTATGCCGTAAGAGATGAAAGTAACTGGTGTCTATTTCTTTATCTTCTCATTCTTTATTATAACTTTGCATGCAGGGCTACCTAGATCCAGAGTACTTCTTAACTCATAAGCTGACGGACAAAAGTGATGTTTATAGTCTTGGTGTTGTTTTTCTAGAACTCCTGACTGGGATGCAGCCAATCTCCCATGGAAAAAACATTGTTAGAGAGGTAAAATTGTAGTTCTGTAATTTATGTTATTCCTACAGCATAAAAAATAATGAAGCAGCTTTTACTCTCTCTCTCTCTCTCTCTCTCTCTCTCTCTCTCTCTCTCTCATTTTATATAGTTATAATTACTTGAGAGGGATATCTCCTTTGCAAGTTTCAGTTTCAGCTTCAATAAGTCAGCAGACATGAATTTCTTAAACAATCGTTACCATCAGCCTTGAGTGAGACCTTTGTCCAACACATACTTCTTAATATTTTGAATACTAGATTTAAATATCTTGCATGTGGTCAGTATTTTATTATAGAACATAACATGTTAGATGCCCTGGCTGCAGTGTTTAATATAATAGTATGTTATATGTATATTTTTTAAGGAAATAGTTTTCATCCTTTTCAGGTTAACGTTGCATATCAATCTGGTATGATCTTTTCAATCATTGATGAGCAGATGGGGTCTTATCCTTCTGAAAGTGTAGTGAAATTTTTTACCTTGGCCCTCAAGTGTTGCCAAGAAGATACAGATGCACGACCTTCAATGGCAGAGGTGGTTCGAGAACTTGAAAGCATATGCAGCATGATGCCAGAGGCTGACTCCATAACAGCAGATCACAAGTTCACAGATGTGGAAAAAGTTGTGACTCCACCATCATCATCATCATCCTCTACAGTGAAGTATCCTTATGTGTCATTAGATGTATCTGGAAGCAACCTTGTAAGTGAAGTCACGCCAGTCATCAATCCTAGGTAGAAAGCATTTGGGAAAAACCTGGTTGTGAGGTTGTAATATCCTGGGAAATCTTTTCTCTATGATCCTGGTTTGTTGTATTCCTTATAGTCTCCTACTCTCTTAATTCAATGTATTTAGACCAGTAGATAATATCATAATGTGGTGTATAATGACCACAAAAAACTAATGATAATAAATAAATAAAGCATGTTTCTATATTAAGGTTATTCAGCACCTGTTAATCCCTTCAGTGTTATTACCTAATCTCTTCTCTCTCTCTCTCTCTCTCAAAATTTTTTTTGTTTGGGCCATTACTCATTAATCACCTCAATTTTAAGCCTATTGGGCTTTTCAAAAAATGTAGGCTCAGTTAAATGAAGCCTAGCATCCTAAACCCGATTTTGTTGGGCTTTCCTATAGTTAGGCCTAAATAAATCAAGAATTCATATAAGAAATCTCATTTTTTAATAACAGGCAAGAATATTTTTTCACATAATATAGAACAGTAATTTTTTAGTTTTAGTCATGAGTGTGCAAGTGTTGTGTAATTATTTAAAAAAAAAAAAAATACACAATCTACATGAAAATAATAGTGAACTCTTTTTTTCAAAGCGAGTACACAGTGCTTACGCATTTTACGACTGCATGTAGGATTACTTTTTTCTCATTTAGGGCAAAACTCGTAAATGATGAGTAATTTACTTCTCATTTACGACGGTACGTAGCATTACATTTTTTTTTTTAAAAGAGAACGGTACTCCAATTTTATTGAAAACCCTTACTTATGGCTCGAGGAAAATAATGGTTACAACTTTAGATACTTGGGGGTGTACAAATAATCCAATAAAACCAAACCCAGGCATGGAAAAGAAAAAACCTAAAGCTTCAAACCACAATACAATATGCCCAAAAGGGGAAAACAATACCCAAATAGAAGAACTAAACAAAGAACCTGCAAAACAAAACAGAGACAGAAAAATTACATCCATATTAAGAAATGAGCAAAACAAAAACCAAATGCATCTTACCAGGAAAGGCACTATAAAATCCGTACATAAGGGATACCAATTTTATCCATGAGAAGGAGGCCTCTTAAGTTGCTTGGCAGGCTATTATCACCTTGCCCAGCTCTGAGCCAGTCCGCCTTGGCCATTGCTCCAAGTCATCTTTAGAGCACATATCCAGTAGTCCACAAGATTGAGTGCACAGATTAAACTCTTCCATTACAGCAAACAGTCTCTTCTTTCTGAATCATATTTGATAATGTTGAAATCACCACAAAGAAAACAAGGGAGATTATTATTGCCAGTAGATTCCAGATCCGCCCAAAGAGTTCTTCTTTCTATCTGATTGTACTTGGCATACACAATGGTCAGAATAAAAACTTGCCCATTCTCCTCTACTTTCACCGTCACAAATTAATTAAACCCAGCCAACCAATGAATAGAAACAACCGAGTTCCACAACAGCCAGATTTTTCCTCCCATCGTTTCATTAGTAAGAAAGGACTCACAACTAAATCGGCTCAAAAATTTGGAATTTTATCTTCCAATAAAAAAGGCTAAGCCAAAGCTAAAATATTGGGCCTGTATTTTTTAAATAATTTTCCTTAATCACAGCTAAGATGTTCTCACTCCCCGAATATTCCAAAAAATAATAGGACTAATCATAGATTAAGTTTTGATGGGCGTATTACCGCCCTGGTAGAACTCCTCTTTTGAAACTTGCCCACTGTCATGCTTGGAATTTCTGAATCTCTACTGTAGTCTTTTTGCATGTCTGTTTTTAGCTTGTCTCTCTCAACTTCATTTTTGGACTAAACTTCCTTAGGATTTAGGCTCAAGACCTTGTCCCCAGCATCATCATGAATAGTAGAATCAATATGCTTAATCATGACCTGCTCCACTTGATAGTGCAAATTAGGCCCCACCTAATCCACTTCCTTGACCGTGTATTCAGACACTGCAAGTGCATCAAGCATAGGGACTATTGGCTCAACACAAGTGCCCGCACTATTTTCTTAAGCTAATATTATGGACATAAGCCCACTAGTATCACCTACACCCACGTCTTGCACCTTGCACCCACGGCTTACATTGTCAATAATGGGTTCTACAAGCGCTAAAGGCCCAACTCCTGCACTCACTTCATTCACTCCAGCTGGCCCATCACCTTGGTTTATTTCCCCTGCATCGAAAGAAGAAGTAGATGCCACCATCGTCTCCGGTTGAACCTGCATGGGATTCCTTGAAACAACCACCAATTCCACTGAATGTTTTTCCGAACCACCTTCCTTGGAGTCGTGCAACTCTACCATATCACCAATAGATTTCACAGCCTCCTTCTTAGCCAATAGAGGTTCCAGAGCCGCATCTCCCTTCTCAACCAATTCACCCTCTTCTTCCAATGTACCCGAAGCAATCCTCACTCCTCTGTTAACCCAAATCGTCCCTCCCTTTAACTGCTTTTTTTGGGCATCCTTTCCAAATCTATAGGTTTTTGTATTATGACCTTGAAGTTTGCATGAGATACAATATGCAGGAAGGGTTTCGTAAATTACCTCTTGCCTCCTACTCCGGTGCACCCTTGGTTTACCAATCCAAAAATAGTTGATAGGTTCTTTAGATGAGTCAATCTCTAGTCACACATGAGCTCCATCCGTTCTAGTCAAACACTTCGTAGGGTCGTCTCTTTGAATGAATCTACCAATGGGTGCTGTGAGAAGCTTTAAAACCAACGAGTGAAAGAAGTTGGGGGAAGGAACACCCAAACCAGAGCACAGGGGGGTTCAAACTTTTGGTCAAATTCTGGCATCCAGGCAAACGATCGATATGGCACGCCGTTCACCTTGCATGACTCCCGAGATAAAACCTTGTTAAAGTCCGATTCATTCGTCAACCGGATAAAAACATGTTGTGGACTTTGCATAGTCGAAACCACAAGAACACTGGAAAGACCCCATCGACAATGGATAAAGGCTTGGATGGAATTTAACAAAGGCCACTGTCGAAGAAACTTTAATACTATAGAAAACTGGAAAGGTTGTGCCGTTTTTTCCATCTCTTCCGCAGAGAACAAGAAACATAATTCACCATCTATGATTTTCGGCTAGTGGAAAGGAACCTCTATCTCTGGAAGTAGTTGCGACACTGCAGAAACCAACTTAGCAAATGACCTGTGTTGGCTGCAGTGGTCGGCAGGGCCTACCCGGCCGCCATGCAGTAAGGCAGTCGCAAGGAAAAAAACAAAACCCTAGCAGAGCCTTTTTTTAATTATGGGAACTTTTTTTCCAATGTCTTACGTTTTTGTTTTGTTTTGTTTTTTGAAAGATGGGTAGCGTAGTTGGCACAAGATGTTGGCCGACTTTTGAACTGTGTCCATTTGAAGAAGTCAAGAGAGACGATGCATTAAGGGAATTACTTACAAAACCAATTATTGAGCTTTGGAGTCTGTGTTACAGTTCCCTCTCTCCGACCGTAATTATCTTAGCATTATTTCTGTTTAGATTTTAATAGAAGCCTTATTCCACCGATGATCAAGCATTTATTGCTACTCTCACTTGTCAAAAGTAATTTACCCAACTCTTTTAAACTCTCTCATTTCTTGCCGAAGTTTCTCCCCGAGGTTTACTATCTAACTCGTCGGTGAGTGAAAGAGATGGCAACAATCTGCATCGGTAGCAAATGCTTGAGCATTTGTAATGGCGAGCCGGTCATAATGATACCACCACACTTCATAGTGTACTCGATTTCAACCCCACTTATTTATTGCCCAAGTCCTCCTCGGGTTCATTCTCAACTGCACATTATATACCATACATGCTTCCATCATTCTTAAAGGTTATCAACGATATATTCAAGCTTCTTATAGTAAGGTTTCTCCATTTTTCTCAGAATTTGGTTCCTTTGCTTCTCCTCAAGTCTTAGGGTACAAGAATTTCGAGTGTTCTTCTTTGTTTTGTTGCCTACAGATTGTGGCTTTTTCATTACCCTTCTTTTTGGTTATTCGTTGTTTCCCAGTACTGTTAGAAAAGCTAATATTTATTTTGCTTCTGACAAATTCAGTTGCTTTGAACTCAATCCAGCAAGTTCTGATACTTTTTCCAATTATAAGGTGGAGAACTTGCATACTAGAAAAATTCCCCAAGTTGGATACTTGGAGAAATTTGAGAGTCCGGCTGTCTTATTGGGATGTATCAATCAATAGCCTGGACTTACGGAATAGTTTTTATTTCATGGTTGTGTTGGTCTTTGTAAATTAAAAAATTGACTAGAATTAGATGACTAAATGATAAAGTTTATCTTATCATTATATTTGTAATTTTTGGATGAATGTAAAATAATTATCGACTTTATTTCTAAATAATATTAAATTTATCTAGAAGTTTTAGAAGTTGTTTAGATAAGTCATTTAGGTAAAAATTGAGTCCATGAGAATTTGCATTTATCCAGAATAAAAGATGAACAGAAATCAGTCACTGCAGAAGAGAGTTATTGCAAAATGTCAGCAATTCTTCAGGAGACGTCCTCGCGACAGATTCTATTTGTCAGCATAATCCTATTTCAACTGGAACTCTTTCCAGATTGTTTATTTAAGAGATCCTATAGGTTAAGATCCGAAAAAATTCAGATCTACATATTTTCGAGAGCACTTTCTAGTGCATATTTTGGTGAGAAAATTTTTTAGTGAATTTTTATATTTGTGATCTCTTTTTGAGTGTGATTTTGCTTCAAATGTGAAGGATCATCGATTGGATTTTAGCCACTAGAGTTCCAGGAGGAAAGTCATAAGTTTGAAGATCACCAAAGGTTCTGGCCGTTATTACAGTAGAAGATAAATGAGTCAATTGTCTAGACAAGTAAAATAGTCAAGTTACAAAGATTTTGTAATTGAGAATTACTTGTAATTGATTTTCTAATAATAAGATTGACTTTCTTGGGTTTGTCTATCCTGTAGGATTTTACGTTTAAAGAGTTTTCCTTTGTAACCAATCGTTGTGTCTTGCAAGTTTAATTATTTTTTTAAGTATTTGATACATTTAATAATCATAATATTGAGAACTAACCAATTTGTTCAAAGAAATTAATAGACAATTTTGTGGTTTTATAGAAATACATTGAAAATTTCAGTATTCACTTCTCACCAGAGCACAAAATTCCATCACTCATCCTGAGCAAGGTGATTTTCCTTATCTTCTTTTGGCAATGACAGTATTCTTGAGAGAATGCTTGTTTAAAGGCCTCTCACTGCACCTGGAGGCGTGTTTGAGCTCTATGAATCATACAACAAGTGATTTGTAGTAACTTCACATGATATCAAGTACTCACTTCCCTCTAGTGAGTGGTAAAGATTACTGCCACATATAGTTGATTTGTAGAGTGTGTATGCTCAAACTTGGCTCTGCTAAAAATCTTGATGTAAATAATTTTCAAAATGAATATGCTTTCTTTGCAATATTCATGCTAATGATGGTTAACACTTGTATGAATTTGCAGTGAAGGCATTGGAGGAAATCAAAGAAGAATTTGAGAAATTGGGATCGAGGAGATCCATGCATATCAAATTGGATGGGGATTGTGTGCTCCAATGGGACTTTAAATGATGGATATCTACATGTTCTAAAATGGTATGATTTTAGACTTTAGGCTTGGTTTGGTTACTAAATACTAAACTATCTCATCTCATATTATTTAATCATTACAACTTTTTTAAATTCTTACATAAAATATAATAAATAATTCAACTGTTTCAAGTTTAAAAACAAAATATTAAAAAATTATATTATAATAATATTTTATTTCACTTTTAAAAAAATATCTCATCTCATCTCATTCGAAGTGTGTAACCAAAGGAGGCCTAAATGATAGAATAAATTTCCTTGGTTCTTCAGTTCAATGAAATATTAAAGAAAGTGTGGCACTACAGCCACCACTTTTAGCTCCAGCTGGGAGCTACTGTTAGTATAAAAGTGTCTTACTTTTTTCGTATTTTTTACATGTATTTTTTAACACTTTTAAATATATATTTTTTAAAATTCACAATATTATTAAAAAATACTTCCTTAATCACGGAGTAAAAAAAAAAATAAAAAAAATAAAAGTTGGCAATGGTATCTCCGAGCGAGAGCTGGAAGTTGTGTGTTAAGCATTTTCCTTAAGAAAATGGTGGCTAGGTTCATTTTTTCAATATTGGACACGTGTTTCCCAATTATGCTAGAAAATATCACCAACACGTCTTGATGAATCTGTACTTTATTCTTGTAAGAGTAACGTTATATATAATCATTTTTACATATTTTTTGTGCATTTTATTGATATGAATAGCTATATTAAATTTTTTAACACATAACTAATCATATCAATAAAATATATAAATATAATTGCAAATAAAATTTTTATTCTTGTAATACCTTAAATACCTGAGACTGATGCTTAGACTCATGTTAGGTTGGTGAAATGTGAAGGCATAATGGCGGTGCCAAGTTCCACACAAGTGTTTACAAAGTGAAGTTGGGCTTTACAAGTGAAAGAAGGGTGGCCCACGTGAATCGATTTCTATCCAATTAGCAAGTGGTATAGCAACACTCGGCTTATTCATTTGCCTAGCACAATTTCGAATAACAGATATCCACCAAAAGAACTAGTTTAGTTTTACAAAATTTCTTATCTCATTTTATATAATTATTATAATTTTTTTAAATTTATATATAAAATAAAAAATTCAACATTTTCAAATCTTAATATAAAAATAATATTATAGTAATATATTTTAATAATATTTTATTTATTTTTTTTACTTTAATCTCAACTTATTTAATCTCATATCTAAAAACAAATGAGGCTATTCCGAGTAGTTCTACCGCCACCACCCAATTGTCCCGATTGCAGATCCCCAACTGACGTGTCATGACTTCTTCTTCTTTTTTTTTTTTTTTTTAAAAGAACAAAAACAAAACAACACGACAAACCAAACTTCAATATTTGAATAATTTTGATACGACCTTTTCTATATATAAGTCTACATACCACACATTTTTATTTTTAATTTTTTTTAAAGTTTATTTTGAGTTTATTTTTCTTAAATTAATTGAATTCTTCTATTAATTATCCATATATAAAACATTTGGTTAAAAAAATGTGATGTATGGGCTTATATTTAGAATTTTTCTTTTGCTATGGGCAAAAGACTTTGTGCAGGAGAGCTGCGGAGGGATGCCCCATCATCATGAATTAAATAAATAAATAACTAAATAAAAGATGGAAAAAGCATACGGAATAAAGATGAAAGAGAAAACATGAGGGAAATTGCAGTTCTCCATTGCGACACTGTAATCCATCATGTCTATTATTTTCTGACCCCCAACATTTCAGAGAGAACCTCCACCTCGCCAATCATCTACATCGGCGTTATCTCTGGCATATCCAAATATGTGACCTGGTCACCAGCACCAATCTCCTTAAGCTGCTTGGTGAGATGGCCATGGACACCCTCGACTGTGATAAAACCAAGCATTTATAACTCAGCAATTACAAACTCCAGACTAAAAGAAAAAGACTCATGAGTTCGATCACCTTGCCTCATTCCAGACTAAAAGAAAAAGAACCCAAGAAATATCTGGAGTTTGTGTACACAATAGCCCACATATAACCCTTCTAGAGCAACTCCAGACTTTAAAGAAAAATACTAAAAAAAAAAAAAAAAGACTCATGGGGAGATGGAGCGGGTCGCACATGGAGGAGATGGAGGAGGTGTTATGGTCCTAGCAATTCAAATCAAGAGAATTTGGCAATTCGAGGAGCCAGAAACCTCCAGAGATACAGTCGGCAAATTTGGGATTCAAAAGCATGAATTCATTCATAATGAAATCAGACTTAAATAGACATTACAATCTGGAAATAACTGAAAATAACTTCCCTACGTGCACAGATTAGTGCATGACTAGTAACTTCTCACTAACAGGCCATGACCCTTTAACACTAATAGCCCATTGAATAATTCTAAGACCCAACTAAAAATAAAGACATGGAAATACGAAAATGACCCCAACAAAATAAATAACTCCTTAACCTACGTAGCCCTTACAATCCCCTTGACTTAGGCGTGTAACATGGCTCCTCCTCCAATGATCTTACGGGTAACCTTAACCCTTGCAGAAATAAAATTTCTCCTTCCAGAAAGAAACTCATGCTTAAATCTATAAAATTCCACCGAATAGTTCCTAAACTCCTAAACCAATCTAATCTACCCCCAACACAATATCACATCCCCCAAGGGTTAGTAAAATCAGATTGGCTAAAATATTACAACTTTGCAGCTTTAAGAGTACTACCTTATAGCAACCCCGGCAAGGAAGAATGTCTTCATTAGCAACTTGGACTGCCCAGTGGCCTTCTTCCACTGGTAGCTTTGCTCTCCTTGCTACATTCACATCTATGAAATTATGTGTACTACTAGTATCAATAAGAATAATAACTGAACATGTATCAATTTTCCCCACTAACCTCATGGTCTTGGGAGATGGAGCTCTTGCAATGGCATGCAAGGATATGCCTAGCAACTCAGCTTGCTGTGTTACAGGTATTGTCACTTCATCAAGCTAATTATGAATCTCTTCCTTTTCCACTTCTTCCTCTGCCTCTCCTTCAAACTCCATCCCTTCCAATTAGTACAATTTTGGTTTGCTACATTTGTGCTCCAGTTGGTAGTTTTCATCACAAAAATAATACAACCCCTTCTATCTTCTTTCCTGCATCTATTGAAGACTTATGCGCCTCGTGGGGTAAGGGTTTCTCCTTGGGTAATTTGGATTAGGTCTCGGGTTTGGTGGAGCCGGGAGTCTTGGTATGGAATTTTGTGGAGCTGGTAGTCTTGGTATGGGATTTGGTCCAGGTAATCTAAGTGGAGGTTGCTTGGATGGGTTTGGATAAAAATTGTTTTGGGTTTGGGTGTTTCGGTACTGATACTGTCTTATTCCAACCTCTTCTTCTTGCAATCGAGCCAAACCAAACACAACCGAGAGGGTACTTGGTTTAAACATGGAAACAATAATTCTCAGTTCATCCTTTAAGCCACTTTAAAAGTACTTATACAAAACTCTTCACTTACCCCATTTATTTTGTTTGACAGGAACTCAAAGGCAGTTTGATAATCTTCTACATTGCTGATTTGTCTCAACTTGGTAAATGCCCCTACCAAATCCTTGTATGCCGAAGGTCCAAATCTGATGCAAAGAGCCTTTAAGAAATCCTCCCAACTTGCTATCGGGCTGGATTCCTCAACCAGTAATATGAAGTTAGCGCCTTCCCCTTCATGTGGAAAGATGCGATCTCCATCTTATGATCCTCCGGAGTTTGACAATATGTAAAAGAATTGTTGCACCTTCAAGATCCATTCGTTGGGATCTCCCCCATCAAAACGAGGGAAGTCCAACTGAAGGGTCCTTGCCTGAATTTCACCATGTCCATCAAACCAGGGTGTTGAACTCAAGATTTCAAGTTTCATGTAATTATAAATCTACACATGGATTTTGATGATAACAAATGAATTCAAAGAATAAAGGAGTCTCAACTCAAGTTGTCCAACAATGGAGTCAAGCACATCAAGGAACCAAGCATGAGCAAGAAGGGAACAAGTTCACATTAAAGTCATAGAGTAATGTTGTAAATCTCTTAAAAATTGAAATTAGGATTAAGGCTCAAAATTAATATTTTATCATAAAGCATTAAAATACATTTTCCACATGTGCATGAATATTTTGAAAATTAAATTTGAAAATTTTGAAAGATGATTGATTGTCATCTTTCACATGTGCATGACATGATTAAAGGTTTGAACTTTGAAAATATTAAGATGATTGATTGTCATCTTTCACATGTGCATGTTTTATTTGAATATTTTCAAAAGTGATTGATGTCTTTTCTTGACTTATGCAAAAGGTAGATGTCTTTGTTTGAAAAATTTGAAAAGTAAAGTGTGCTCCTTTTGTCATATGCAAAAAGTAAAAGATTAGGTTTGAATTTTTTGAAAAGTAAAGTGTGCTCCTTTTGTCATATGCAAAAAGTAAAAGATTAGGTTTGAATTTTTTGAAAAGTAAAGTGTGCTCCTTTTGTCAAATGCAAAAAGTAAAAAAATTAGGTTTGAAATTTTTGAAAAGTGAATGATGTTGTCTTTGACATGTGAACCTTTTTAAATTTGAATATGAAGTCTCATATGTCTATAAATAGATCATTTGAGAGCTTCACATTCACAACATGAAGAGCATACAACATTCATTCAAAATTTTCATTCTCTCTTCTCTAAGTATTGAGCCTTAACCCTTATTCATTTTGAGAGATATAGTTTGCATTGTATTATTATTATTTCACTCATTGAGGAGTGTTTTCTGATAACTTACCCATTATCAATTCTTGTATCAGTAAAATGGTATGTATAACCCTTGTGTGTGTAGAAAGTGTTCTACACAGGAAATAGTTGAATCACCACGTGTAAGGTGATTGCAAGTGTAGAGGGTGTTCTACACGGATCCTTTGTAGCGGTGTTGTTCAAAGGTATAATAGGTTTCTATCTCCACCTGAAGGAGATTGAATAGTGAATTCGGGGATCCTCAAGGGGTAGCTTGAGGCGAGGACGTAGGTAGTGGGGCTGAACTTCGTTAACATACTGAGTTTGCTTCTCTCTTACCCTTACTTTTTATATTTATTGCTGTTTCATATTTTGTTTATATTTTATATTGTATATTTGATTTATAATTGTTATTTTTTTTTAAATACAACTCAATTTATCACTCTCTTGTATTAGTCATCTGGGCAACAAATGGGTTAACATTAACCTTCACATTATGTGAAGGTCCCTCACCTGAACTAAGCTTAGATGTAATCTGCACCAAGCTGTCATAGCTTGATGCCAAGTTGTTAAGTTGTTGTAATACTCCCTCTATAAGTCTTCCGTGCTTGACCTGCTCCTCTTTCAATGTGGCAGTCTCCCCGTGTAATGTATTTACTGCTTCAGATAGTTGTGATAAATGTGTACACTCTGCCATGTCGTAGGAACCTGGCTTTGATACCAACTTGTTACAGTCCTAGCAATTCAAATCAAGAAAATCTGGCAATTCGAGGAGCCAAAAACCTCCAAAGATATAGTCGGCAAATTTGGGATTCAAAAGCATGAATTCATTCATAATGTTGATGGAGGCCTCGGTTTGGGAGAGGGTGGAATTCGGGAGTGGAAGCTTGAAGTAGATCTATTGTTTGGGAAATGGTGGAATACACGAGCAGATCTATCTTTTCCTTCTTGGAGAAGAAGAATTATTTTAATATTAAAACGTGCGTAAGTCAAGATGGAGTATAGGGAGGATTTACTGGTGGATGTAACTTTTTCCAATCTGAATATATTTTTGAAGTATGCTTAATGGAGAAAGAAAATGCCCGAAGTATGTTTAGTTGTAGAACTGTTATAGACATAAAGAAATTATATAAAATAAACCTCCAAACTGATGTGGCTTTATGAAATCTGTTAGATCTATTTTATAATAAAAGTAACTTTACAATTTATTATACTACATCAAACCACATTAGTTTATAGTCATGCCGTATCATATAAAATAATAATAATAATTAATATTACTATGAAAAGTATTATTTCATCTTCTCAAAAGAAACTGTATGCTATAGATATCACATCAATGTATCATATACGGGACATCATTGGCAAATTTATAGATTGGGGGCATGGAATATATAACTGAAGGATACAAGTACATTATTAATACCTTTTTAGGGCTTTTTAAGTATTGATATACATGTAACTTTTTTTTTAAATTCATCTTATTTTAAATAAGAGATATTTTAATATTATAATTTATTAAAAAATACATATATTTTTTGTTTGTTTATGGAAATATACTTGATTTAAAATATAATTGTGTAAGAACTAAAACAACTTCGAATACAAACAACAAATAAGAATACAGCTAAATTGTCTAACTATCTTGATTTGCGATTTTTTGAGAAATAAATATACTTTTAGCTATAAAAAGATTATATAAACTGATATATCTTAATGTGGTATATTAGATTATAAAACTATTTTTATTGTAAAATAGCTCTAACACATAATATGAAATTATGTAAATTTGAGTGTTTCGTTTTATAGAATATATTTGTGGCTGTAGTACTTCTCTTTTGGATATGAACTGAAAGTCAAATATTATTGATTGTCACGTCAATGAAAATAATGATAATATGAGATAAGTATTAGGGTGAGACTTTTTTTTTTAATAATTTCACTATTGTTAATTTGGAATTAAATTATATGATGGGTAATTGTTGCTAGAATTTGAAAAAAAAAATGGAGAAGATTGCGAGAACACATATTTAGAAATAATTAGTTGCTGGAGGAAGTAATGCAAGTTTGAAGAATAGATATTGGTGAGACGTTACTAGCAATGGCAAAAGGATATGGGCTTTGGAAGATAATCAAAAAGGAAAAGCCTGAGCTGAAGAAAAGAACAATCACTGCAGATCAACAACCAGAGGCCGGTAATGAAAATCTCTATTTCAAACATGCTCTGACTGAAATTGATGTGGCTAAGGTGGCGTGCCCTAACCTGCCACGACCCCAGAAATGAGGCTTATAGCCTGGAATTGCAGAGGAATTGCCCGGCCTCCTGCAATGCGTAGTTTGAGGGCACAAATCAGGTCTCACCACCCTGATTTAATTTTCCTTTCAGAAACTCTACTTTCGGATAATAATACTGCTGGTGTTGTAAATAGGCATGGGTTTCACCTGTATATACATATACCTCCCCCGAAGAAATGGGGAGGCCTGCTTTGTATGTGGCGTCCTAGGGTTGATGTTGAACTTGTTTATGTTAATAGCAATGTTATGGCTTTGTTGGTGTATTCTGACCCTGTGCATATACCTTGGCTGCTTTTATTAGTATACTGCCTTGCTCAATTACATGACAAACATAACTTTTGGGCTCTTATTAATTCTATAGCATCAACCTATCCTAGTCCAATTCTAGGTTTAGGGGATTTTAACTCTTTCATAACCCAATCAGAAAAATTTGGTGGTTGTTCCTTTGCATCTCCCTCAAAACCTTCGGGTCTTAACCTCTTCATGAATAACCACGGACTTGGTGACTTAGGATATGAAGGCTCAAAATTTGCTTGGACTAATAAAAGAAGTGGCTTTGGTATTATTAAGGAAAAGCTTGATAGAGGAATAGCTAACTCCAATTGGACTCTTTTGTTCCCTGACACAAAGATCTTGCACTTGCCTATTTATATCTCGGATCACGCTCCTTTACTCTTAGACACAGCGGCTTCAAAAAAAGTTTGTCATTCCTTCAAATTTAAGGAATTCTGGGCTAGGGATCCAAGCTGTTTTGATGTTATTAAGAAAAATTAGGTCATTAGAGCTTTTGGATCGCCATCTTCAATTCTCTCTCTAAAACTTAAAGCGGTGAGGAAAGCTCTCAAAATCTGGAACAGGTTCAATTTTGGCCATATTCAGAACTCTATTAAAGAGTTAAACCACCAATTAGCCCAACTCCAATTTGAGGATCCCTCTAATTACTCCATTCACTTAGAAGAAAAGTTGAAAATTTGCCTTTCGGAACAATTAAAAAGGGAAGAAATTCTTTGGAGGCAAAAGTCAATGCTCCAGTGGCTGACCACCACAGATCTTAATACGAAGTTCTTCCATATGAACTCCACAATGCGTAGGAGAAGGAACAATATTTCCCACCTGAAAAACTCTACAAATTAATGGATCAATGACCCAAATTCAATCAAAATGTTGTTCGTTGATCATTTTAGTCAAATCTATCAATCCACACATCCGATCTTTCCACATGATCTTGAAAACCTGTTTCTTGAGAAAATCTCTACTGAAGATAATGCAAATCTTTGTAAGATCCCCATGGAAGAGGAAATCCTTGAAACCATCAAGCAAATTCCCTCCTCGAAAGCTCCTGGGCCTGATGGTTTTATAGGTTTCTTTTATAAACACTTTTGGGATATTAGTAAAGATGATATTAACAGAGTTATCAAGCATTTCTTTGAAAATGGTCACTTCCTGCAATAAATGAATCACACTCATATTGCCTTAATTCCAAATAAGGACTCACCTAACACTGTTCATCAGTTTAGGCCTATTAGTCTTTCTAATGTGTGCTACAAAATCATTGCAAAAATTCTTGCCAATAGACTCAAAAAGGTTCTCAATTCTTTCATCTCACCTTATCAATCAGCTTTCATCCTTGGCAAAGTGATTTAAGAAAACACAATTGTGGCCCAAGAAATTTTTCATTTCATGAAAAAAACCAAAAGATGAAAAAGGTTCTCAATTCTTTCATCTCACCCTATCAATCAGCTTTCATCCCTGGCAAAGTGATTCAAGAAAACACAATTGTGGCCCAAGAAAATTTTCATTTCATGAAAAAAACCAAAAGACGAAAAGGTTTCATGGCCATTAAAATTGATATGGAAAAAACCTTTGACTTTATGGAATGTGATTTTCTTCTAAAAGTTCTCAGTTGCTTAGGATTCCATAATAAATGGATTAGCTGGATTAAAACTTGCATCACTACGGTCTCTTTTTCTATCTTGATAAATGGTGATCCTTGTGGAAACCTATTGCCCAATCGGGGATTAAGGCAAGGTGACCCTCTCTCTCCTTTCTTGTTTATAATTGGCAGTGAGGTTTTTGCAAGACTGATTAATCGTGAGGAAACCATTGGTAATATAAGAGGTATCAGAATGGGAAGAGGGGGTCCTCTGATCACCCACATTCTGTTTGCAGATGATCTTATTTTATTTGGTTCAGCCTCTAGTGAGAATGCAAACTCTTTCATTAGATGTTTAGAAAAATACTCTGCTTGGTCTGGCCAAAAGGTTAACAGAAACAAATCCTCTATTCACTTTAGTGCAAAGATCCCTCCCACTTCCATCAGAGACATCCGTTCTATCCTAGGATATAACTCTCATTCAAGAAATCCTAAGTATCTAGGTCTCCCTCTAACTTAGAACAGAAACAATAGATAATTCTTTGAGGAAGTCAAAGAAAAAATCCAAGGGAAATTATCTGGTTGGAAAGCCAAGCTTTTGTCTCAATCTGATAGAACAACTCTTATAAGATCTGTTGCAAGCTCAATTCCTGCTTACATGATGTCTAGCATTCTTACCCCAAAACACATTGCAAGCAATATTGACAAATCTTTAATGAGATTCTGGTGGGGATTTGATTTGAATAAGACTCACAACTTCACACATAAAGCTTGGAGCTCTATCTGTAAGCCAAAGTCCATGGGAGGAGTGGGCTTGAGACTCATCTCGAACTTTAATAAAGCTCTTCTAAGTAAGTTAGGATGGTCTCTTCTCCAAAAAGATCTCAGTCTCTGGAAACAGGTTTTATCAAGCATTTACTTGAAAACACACTCCTGGTTATCTGTCCCTATCGAAAGGAAAGACTCTAGATTTTGGAAAGATTTGGCAAAACAAAGGGAATTTCTTGCCAACAGCTTTTGTCATCAGATCAACAATGGGGTTAATACCTTTGTGTGGAAAGACCCTTGGATTTCTTCTACTTTCCATATGAGGCCAACCCCCTCCTTATCTAATATCTTTCAAGACCCTGATATGAGAGTCTCTGAACTTATACTAGAAGAACCAAGAAGGTGGAATACTCTTCTTCTTCAAGCTCTTTTCTCAGAATCCACAGTAAGAGAGATTTCTAAAATCCCTATTATGCTCCATAATTTTCATAATGTCAGAGATAGGTTCAAATGGCTCCATTACTCTTCTGGAAACTTCTCTGTCAAATCAGCTTATGCAACTATTGCTTCTGACTCGCATAGACAAGTTAATGTGTTCCTGACTCCTAATACTTGGAAGAAGCTTTGGTCTCTAAAGGTACAAGACAAACTTAAACTTTTTACCTGGAAAATTTTAAATAACATTCTCCCCACAAGATCATTATTAAAACAGTGCCTTTCTCTCATAGATGACCAAGCCCTTTGTCCATTGTGTCAAACCATAGAGGAAACAACTTCTCATTTGTTCCTTAGTTGCTCTCTCTCAAGAATCCTTTGGAGGCAATCCTTTTGGCCTCTAAACATTGAACTCTCAGCTGGGAATAATATCACTAATTGGATTCAAATTATCCTAGATCCAGGGGATAAACTAAATCTTGATTTGAATGAAATTCATAATTTCCAACTTTTTGCGATTCTTGCTATGGACTGTGTCTGGTTTTATAGAAATCAAATAATCCATAGATCCCAGCCAATTCCCTTAGATCATTTTGTAGCTAGAACGTTGAAGCTCTTTCAAGAACATAAGTCTGCCTGGGATTTTAGGATTTCTCAAGAGAACCCACTTGGAAACCCCTTGCTGTTGGACAAATTTCTGTAGCCTTTGATGTTTCAGTTAAAAAAAATGGTAGCACAACAGCAGCTGTTTGTAGGGATTACCTTGGTAACATCCTAGGTTGCATTACTAAATTCTCTTGCATTTGTAATCCAAATGGTGGAGAAGCTCTAGCAGCTTTTATTGGTATCTCTATGGCAGTAGTAAGATAATGGAAGAATGTAATCATTGAAGTAGATTCATAGGTGGTAATTTTAGCTCTTAATAATCCTCAGCAAATCTCAAATTGGACCATTGAAGGAAGAATAGGGGATGCTAGAATAACCCTCAACAACTTTGATAAATGGGAGGCAGTTAAAATACACTGGATTCAGAACCGGTGCGCGCATATATTGGCGCAATGGGCTTCTTCAAATAATTTTTTTGGAGAAATACCCCTCATCAAACTTTCGGACTGTATGCTGGAGTGTCACAGTGGCAAGGACCCACTTTAAGTTTCACTGTAATTCTTGTAACAGTTTAAATTATGTTGTAATGTATTTCATTTCAAGTTTATAATCATGTAATGAACAGTTATTTTAGTAATAGATGTATCACTGTTTGGAAGAAAAAAAAAATATGTTTGAAGCATAGATGAAGTGGTTGGGGAATAGACAAAATGAGTAGATGGTATTAATGCAAGTTTGAAGTATAGAACTATTATTGTGGAAAAAATTTCGTACGATTATATAAGAGCAGTTGTACGGTAGTTGTCATAGAAAGCTAACGCGTAGTTCTTTTATTAGAGGGTGTAAAAATGGGTTTATCACCCTTCCTATTTGAATATTTTCTCAATTGTAATACCTCAAATACCTCATACTTATGTTCAGACCCATGTTAATAATAATATAATATTATATATTTTAATAATATTTGATTTATTTATTTTTATATTTTACAAATACACTCATATATTAATTAATAATTTTATTAAAAAATAAAATGTGATAATTTATTTTAATATGATAAAGAGAGAATGAGAGGTTGATGAAAATAATAAAATAATTGGATAGAGGTTGAATAGTAACTCTCCAATAATGGAGGGCTTCCTTAATTTACTGTAACTCAAGTGTTGAGTTTTAAACTTTTGACTAGTCTAATGTAGAAGCTTTTTCTCATATCTAGCTAAAGTTTAGAATTGCATTAATATTTAGATAGACCATTGCCAATGCTCTTAGAGCATTCTTATTGGATTATTCAAATGCAAATAAACAATTTGCATAATATGACATGATTTTACATTGGGCTATTTCATTCAAAACTTATTTCCATATTGGATTATCCATTTATTAGTCAAAATAATAATAAAATATTATAAATTTAATAATTTTTTAAAAATTCTTTATTATTATTATTTTTTATTAAATAATATGGAGAAATAATGTAGGAGAAATAATGAGAATAGGGAGGGAGAATAGAGGGAAGAGAGAGAGAGTATATAAAGATATTATTTTTTATTCATTTGGATGTGAAATAGTAACAATCAAATTTGATTGTAAACCTTAATTTTACTGTAGCTAAAAGTCAGATTTTGAAGTTACATAATCCAATGTAGAACATTTTCAAGTCTTATTAGCTAAATTTTTCATTGGATTTGTATTTGCATAAACCAATGAGAATGCTTTTAGAGCATTGTTGTTAATGGATTATGCATATGTAAATGATAATTTTGATGAATGTAAGATGAATTTAAATTTTGATTATTCCATTTATATAAGTCTCCACATTGAAATAGCTATTTTTTTATTATATAACAATAAAATAATATAAAATGAATTTGACTTTAGTTATTCAAATCAAATCTCTACATTGAATATCTATTTATTTATTATATAATAATGAGTAATTAATCATTTAAAAATATTTTATTTTTTAATTATTAATTTATTTTATTTTATCATATTTTAATTATTTCATTTAAAAAAACTTATGGAATTTTATGCATATAGATGAAGAGAGGAGAAAGCGTATTATAAAAAAATAATAAAATAAATATTTAATATATGTACAGTACATATCCAATTTGATATTCTCTTCATAATTAATGTAGCTTAAAGTGAATTTTTTACTAATGGCCAATCTATTATAAGTGACTTTTTTATCATATAATTAAAAAAAATACTTATTTTTAGATATAGATAATCCAATAAAATAACTTTTAGTAAGTAAATTGTGAAGGCATAATGGGGTGCCAAGTTCCCCAAAGGATGTTTACCAGCTGAAGTTGGGCTTTAAACGTAGGGGTGTAACCGGTCCGGTTTGGTCCGGTTTTGAACAAAATTTAAGACCGAACCGGTTTGTACCGTTTTGCATTTTTCAAAACCGATTAGCACCGGTTACCCTCCTAAACCGGTACTCCAGTTTTACCGTTTCCGGTCCGGTTCGGTCCGGTTTTACCGGTTTTAATGTACTATATTATATATTATATAATATATATAATATAGTATATTATAGTATATAATACTATAGTGATAATATATTGTAGTATATTATAATATATATTATAATTGTATTATAGACTATAATGATATATTATAGTATATTATAATATATAGTGATATAGTATTAGTATAACTATTAATATGCACTATATAATATTAGTATAACTATTAATACAATAAGCAAAATGATATAAGATTTTAAAATTTAATGCTATATTAATTAGTAATTTATCATATAATACAAAACTATTTTATATATAGTTATATATTATATATAAATATTATATACAATATAAAAAATTAATATATATATATAAATCGGTCCGGTCCGGTTTTAGAAAAAGAAAAATTGAAACCGGACCGATTTTGACCGGTTTTAAGAAAACTAAAACCGGTACCGGACCGAACCAACCTTGGGACCGGACCGATGCCACCGGTTTGGTCCGGTCCGGTCCGGTTTACCGGTTTATCGGTTTTTTTTTACACACCTATTTAAACGTGATAGAAGACGCGAATCGATTTCTATCCAATCAGCCAGTGGTGTAGCAATACTCGGCTTATTCATTCGCCTATAGCACACTTCCAAATAACAGATATCCACCAAGAATCAAGCTACCGTGCCGTTCCGTGACCGCTCCATTTCATCGCTTATAAAAAAAAATTTAATTTAATAATTAAAAAAGTAATTTTTAATATATTAATCTATTTTTCTTTTCATTTTTTAAAAATATTTCAATATATTATAAAAATATGAAAAGAAAAAGAACTAAAAAATAAAAATTCTAAAATGTATTAGCGATCAAATGTAGTGATGCTAATCAGGCTGCAAAGTAGTACCGCTCATTCACCAAAACTAATTTCGAGTAGTTCTACTGCCGTTGCCCAATTGTCCCGATTGCATATCCCCGACTGACGTGTTATGACTTTTTTTTTTATTTAAAAAAAAGAACAAAAACAAAACAACACGACAAACCAAATTTCAATATCTGAACAATTCCGTTACGAGCTTTGCTACAAATAAGTTCACACACAACATACCATATTTTTTTTTTTTTTGAGTTTTTTTTTCCTAAACTAATTGAATTCTTTTACTCATTATCTATATACTAAACATTTAGTAAAAGAAAAAAAAAAGAATGTGCGGTGTGTGGAAAAAACATATGGAGTAAACATGTAAAAGAAAACATTAGGGAAATTGCAGCTCTCCATCGTGACATTGTAATCAATCATGTCTAGCATTTTTTGACCCCAACATTTCGGAGAGAACCTCCACCTCGCCAGTCATATGCGTCGGCGTTATCTCTGGCATATCCAAACATGTGACTTGGTCACCAGCACCAATCTCCTCAGGCCGCTTGGTGAGATGGTCATGGACACTCTAGGCCATAAAACCAAGCATTTATAACCCAACAACTACAAACTTCAAACTGAAAGAAAAAGACTCATGAGTTAGACCATCTTGCCTCACTCCACACTAAAAGAAAAAGACCCATGAAATATTTGGAGTGTGTACATAATAGCCCACATATAACCCTTCCAGAGCAACTCCAGACTTTAAAGAAAAAGACTTAAAAAAAAAAGAAGACTCACGGAGGAGACGGAGGAGGGCGATGGTGAGGGTTAGGGTTCAGCTCGTAATCATTTGTCTTGCTAGTCGTTTTTCATTCAGATGGAGGAGGGTGAAGATGGAGGAGGGAGAGGGAGGAAACTGGGAAGGGGAACACGAAATGGGTTTATGAATCTTTCAGTTTCTCACAGTGTGAAACGAGCAGATGATGAAACACATTGGTTTAGGAAAACTCTTAAACACGCCGTATTATTTTCCCCATAGACTCCCGCCATTTGTTCGTGCGTAGTGTGCGCCAAGTATCCCACATCTAGAGTTTTCCATATCTGAAACACCCCCACCAACGCTAAACACCCAAACCCTATAACGATGCCTTTCTATCCAAACCACAACCATGGCTTCTTTCTTGGCTAACATTACCATTTCACGCTTATCTCCCAAAGGACCCAAACCCAACTATGAATCACCTAAACTCTCAAGAGCATTTCGCCCAAAATCCCCAATTCCCAAGATCCAAAGCCCCAAAATCCTAACTTCAAGACCCTTCAAGATTCCAGTGGATGTTGGATATTTGTGTCTGAAATTTTTTTTTCTTCACCCTGTAAGTCCTCGATTTCAACTACTACTACTACTACACTATCAACAGCTACGATCAGTGAAAAAATCCAAGAAATTCTTCATAATGTTGAGTATGATAAGAAGTTTGATTTTAAGATGGACATTGATTCGTATTTGATCCCTAAAGGGATTTTGAAGGAGACGATCCGATTGATTTCTTCACTCAAAAAAGAACTTGATTGGATGCTTGAGTTTAGATTGAATGCCTTTGAGAAATTCTTAAAAATGAGAGAGTCCAAATGGTCTTATAGCTGATACTCACCTATTGATTTCCAAGATCTATTCTATCCTTCTTGGAGCAAAGCTAATGTTGATGGAGGCCTCAGTTTGGGAGAGCGTGGAGTCTGGGGGTGGAAGCTTAAAGTAGATCTATTGTTTGTTAAAGGGTAGAATATGCAAGCAAATCTATCTTTTCCTTCTTGGAGAAAATGAATTTTTTTTACAGGCAGGGCTACTATGCCGCCCAGTTATTACTTTTTTCTTTTTTTTTCACATTTTTAATAGATTTTAATATTTTTAAAAAATAAAAAAATACACTAATACACTTAAAATCACTTTCTTAATCACTAAGTAAAAAAAAAAAATTCCGAGCAGTACACTTGAGTGGTACTGCCCGAACAGCACAACAACATTTTCCTTTTTTTAATATTAAAACATGCATAAGTTGGAATTGAGTATCGAGAGGATTTATCGGTGGGTGTAGCTTTTTCCAATTCGAACATGTTTTGAAATTATACTTAATGGAGAAAGAAAATGCCGGAAGCATGTTGAAGTCTCATTTCAGTCATGCCATACCATATAAAATAATAATAATAATAATAATTAAAATTATTATGGAAAGTATCATTTCATCATCTCAAAAGAAACTGTATGCTATAGATATCACATCAATGTATCATATACGGGACTTATTGGCAAATTTATAGATTGGGGGCATAAAATATATATGTAAATGGTGTGTCAATACATTTATTTTGTTGCCTTTCTAATATTTTATTTCTTATGTGAATAAGTATTTAAATCTGGACCCTTGAATTGTAATGAAGATTGAGCTGGTTGATCACGTGAGAAGCTTGTGACGCATAAGCTGTATCAGAGGAAGTTTATGTGTTTGAGCCGCAAGTTTGGAACACGTATTGGCATATGTAATTATATATATATATATGTACGTATCAGATCTTTGTATCTTAGTTTTCATTTCATGTGTTTGGTCTGTTTTGAGAGGCTTTGAGAGAAAGCTTGAGAGAGGAAGAAAACTTTGGTTTTTTTTTTCACTGAGAGAGAAAATCTGTGCGATTTTCTAGTTTGTGAGAGAGGACTATGTAATCTAGTTGTTTCTGAGGTTTGTCTGTGAAGGATATTGATCATCAATAAAGCCCTAAGGCCATTCCTATCATGGACGTAAACCATTATGGTCGAACCACGTAAATTGGTTGTGTTCTTTCTTTACCTTCTTTACTTTTTTTTGATTTCTTGTTTCTTCGATCATTATTTATATTCTTAATTTACTGTAACTCAAGTGTTGAGCTTTGAACTTTTGACTAGTCTAATGTAGAAGCTTTTTCTCATATCTAGCTAAAGTTTGGAATTGCATTAATATTTAGATAGACCATTGCCAATGCTCTTAATTGTTAATGGATTATGTATATGTAAAGGATAATTTTGATGAATGTAAGATGAATTTAAATTTTGACTATTTCATTTATATAAGCCTCCACATTGAAATAGCTATTTTTTTATTATATAACAATAAAATAATATAAAATGAATTTGACTTTAGCTATTCACATCAAATCTCCGCATTGGATATCTATTTATTTATTATATAATAATGAGTAATTAATCATTTAAAAATATTTAATTTTTTTAATTATTAATTTATTTTTTTTATCATATTTTAATTATTTAATTTAAAAAAACTTATGGAAGTTTATGCATATAGATGAAGAGAGGAGAGAGAGTATTATAAAAAAATAATAAAATAAATATTTAATATATGTACTGTAAATATCAAATTTGATATTCTCTTGAGTCTTTACAATTAAATATTTATTATATAATTAATGGCCAATCTGTTATAAGTGATTTTTTTATTATATAATTAAAAAATACACTTATTTTTAAATATAGATAACCCAATAAAATTGCTCTTAGTAAGTAAATTGTGAAGGCATAATGGGGGTGCCAAGTTCCACAAAGGTTGTTTACCAGCTGAAGTTGGGCTTTACACGTGATAGAAGACGGGAATCGATTTCTATCCAATCAGCCAGTGGTGCAGGCTTATTCATTCTCCTATAGCACACTTCCCAATAACAGATATCCACCAAGAATAAGCTACCGTGCCGTTCTGTGACCGCTCCATTTCATCGCTTATAAAAAAAAATTTAATTTTATAATTAAAAAAATAATTTTTAATATATTGATCTATTTTTTTTATTTCTTAAAAATATTTCAATATACTATAAAAATATGAAAAGAAAAAGAACTAAAAAAAAATTCTAAAATGTACTAACGATCAAATGTAGTGATGTTACTAAGACTGCAAAGTAGCACCGATCATTGACCAAAACTAATTTCGAGTACTTCTACCGCCATTGCCCAATTGTCCCGATTGCAGATCCCTGACTAACATGTTATGACTTTTTTTTATTTATTTAAAAAAAAGAATAAAAACAAAACAACACAACAAATCAAACTTCAATATCTGAACAATTCCATTTCGAGTTTTGTTATAAATAAGTTCACACACAACATATCATATTTTTTTTTAATTTTTTTTGAGTTTTTTCTACCTAAACTAATTGAATTCTTTTACTCATTATTCATTTACTAAACATTTAGTAAAAGAAAAAAAAAAGAATGTGCGGTATGTGGAAAAAACATACGGAGTAAACATGGAAAAGAAAACATGAGGGAAATTGTAGTTCTCCATCGTGACATTGTAATCCATCATGTCTAGCATTTTTTGACCCCAACATTTCGGAGAGAACCTCCACCTCGCCAGTCATCTGCGTCGGCGTTATCTCTGGCATATCCAAACATGTGACTTGGTCACCAGCACCAATCTCCTCAGGCCGCTTGGTGAGATGGTCATGGACACTCTAGGCCATAAAACCAAGCATTTATAACCCAACAACTACAAACTTCAAACTGAAAGAAAAAGACTCATGAGTTAGACCATCTTGCCTCACTCCACACTAAAAGAAAAAGACCCATGAAATATTTGGAGTGTGTACATAATAGCCCACATATAACCCTTCCAGAGCAACTCCAGACTTTAAAGAAAAAGACTTAAAAAAAAAAGAAGACTCACGGAGGAGACGGAGGAGGGCGATGGTGAGGGTTAGGGTTCAGCTCGTAATCATTTGTCTTGCTAGTCGTTTTTCATTCAGATGGAGGAGGGTGAAGATGGAGGAGGGAGAGGGAGGAAACTGGGAAGGGGAACACGAAATGGGTTTATGAATCTTTCAGTTTCTCACAGTGTGAAACGAGCAGATGATGAAACACATTGGTTTAGGAAAACTCTTAAACACGCCGTATTATTTTCCCCATAGACTCCCGCCATTTGTTCGTGCGTAGTGTGCGCCAAGTATCCCACATCTAGAGTTTTCCATATCTGAAACACCCCCACCAACGCTAAACACCCAAACCCTATAACGATGCCTTTCTATCCAAACCACAACCATGGCTTCTTTCTTGGCTAACATTACCATTTCACGCTTATCTCCCAAAGGACCCAAACCCAACTATGAATCACCTAAACTCTCAAGAGCATTTCGCCCAAAATCCCCAATTCCCAAGATCCAAAGCCCCAAAATCCTAACTTCAAGACCCTTCAAGATTCCAGTGGATGTTGGATATTTGGGTCTGAAATTTTTTTTTCTTCACCCTGTAAGTCCTCGATTTCAACTACTACTACTACTACACTATCAACAGCTACGATCAGTGAAAAAATCCAAGAAATTCTTCATAATGTTGAGTATGATAAGAAATTTGATTTTAAGATGGACATTGATTCGTATTCAATCCCTAAAGGGCTTTTGAAGGAGATGATCCGATTGATTTCTTCTCTCAAAAAAGAACTTGATTGGATGCTTGAGTTTAGATGGAATGCCTTTGAGAAATTCTTGAAAATGAGAGAGTCCAAATGGTCTTATAGCTGATACTCACCTATTGATTTCCAAGATCTATTCTATCCTTCTTGGAGCAAAGCTAATGTTGATGGAGGCCTCAGTTTGGGAGAGCGTGGAGTCTGGGGGTGGAAGCTTAAAGTAGATCTATTGTTTGTTAAAGGGTAGAATATGCAAGCAAATCTATCTTTTCCTTCTTGGAGAAAATGAATTTTTTTTACAGGCAGGGCTACTATGCCGCCCAGTTATTACTTTTTTCTTTTTTTTTCACATTTTTAATAGATTTTAATATTTTTAAAAAATAAAAAAATACACTAATACACTTAAAATCACTTTCTTAATCACTAAGTAAAAAAAAAAAATTCCGAGCAGTACACTTGAGTGGTACTGCCCGAACAGCACAACAACATTTTCCTTTTTTTAATATTAAAACATGCATAAGTTGGAATTGAGTATCGAGAGGATTTATCGGTGGGTGTAGCTTTTTCCAATTCGAACATGTTTTGAAAGTATACTTAATGGAGAAAGAAAATGCCGGAAGCATGTTGAAGTCTCATTTCAGTCATGCCATACCATATAAAATAATAATAATAATAATAATTAAAATTATTATGGAAAGTATCATTTCATCATCTCAAAAGAAACTGTATGCTATAGATATCACATCAATGTATCATATACGGGACTTATTGGCAAATTTATAGATTGGGGGCATAAAATATATATGTAAATGGTGTGTCAATACATTTATTTTGTTGCCTTTCTAATATTTTATTTCTTATGTGAATAAGTATTTAAATCTGGACCCTTGAATTGTAATGAAGATTGAGCTGGTTGATCACGTGAGAAGCTTGTGACGCATAAGCTGTATCAGAGGAAGTTTATGTGTTTGAGCCGCAAGTTTGGAACACGTATTGGCATATGTAATTATATATATATATATGTACGTATCAGATCTTTGTATCTTAGTTTTCATTTCATGTGTTTGGTCTGTTTTGAGAGGCTTTGAGAGAAAGCTTGAGAGAGGAAGAAAACTTTGGTTTTTTTTTTCACTGAGAGAGAAAATCTGTGCGATTTTCTAGTTTGTGAGAGAGGGCTATGTAATCTAGTTGTTTATGAGGTTTCTCTGTGAAGGATATTGATCATCAATAAAGCCCTAAGGCCATTCCTACCGTGGATGTAAACCATTATGGTCGAATCATGTAAATCGGTTGTGTTCTTTCTTTACCTTCTTTACTTTTCTTTGATTTCTTGTTTCTTTGATCATTGTTTATATTCTTGTTATTTTTCTTGTTCTATTTTGTGATATGTTTTTTGTTAAACTCGTTGGTTCTGAAGAGGTTTTTATATATATTAAACTATATTTCTTGAGTTCAGGTTGAAAAAGGAATTAGAGTAATTTCAAAACAATATAACTGAAGGATAAAAGCATATTATTAATACGTTTTTAGGGTTTTTTAATTATTGATATACATGTATCTTTTTTTAAATTCATCTTATTTTCAATAAGAGATATTTTAATAAAATAATTTATTAAAATAATTTTTTTTCATTTATGGAAATACACTCGATTTAAAATATAATTGTGTAAGAACGAAAACAACTTACAATACAAACAACAAATAAGAATATAGCTAAATTGTCTAACTATCTTGATTTGCGATTTTTTGAGAAATAAATGTACTTTTAGCTATAAAAAGATTCTACAAACTGATGTATTTTGATATGGTATATTAGATTATAAAACTATTTTTATTGTAAAATAGCTCTAACGCATCATATAAAATTATGTAAATTTGAGTGTTTCTTTTTATGGAATATATTTGTGACCGTAGTACTTCTCTTTTGGATATGAATTGAAAGTCAAATATTATTGATTGTCACATGAATGAAAATAATGATAATATGAGATAAGTATTATGGCGAGACTTCTTCTTCTTTTGTTTTTAATTTTTTATTTATTTATAATTTCACTATTGTTAATTTGGAATTGAATTATATGATGGGTAATTGTTGCTAGAATTTGAAAAAAAAAAATGGAGAAGATTGCGATATCACATACTTAGAAATAATTAGTTGTTGGAGGAAGTAATGCAAGTTTGAAGAATAGATGAAGTGATTGGGGAATAGACAATGAGTAGATGGTACCAAGGGACGTTGCATGGCGGGTGGCGACATTTAATACAATCTATACTTGCAAGTTGCAAAAGAATACAAATTCAGAGAGAGAGAGAGAGAGAGAGAGAGAGAGAGAGACCCAAAGAAAAGAAAGAAGAAGCAGCTAAATGAGTACGACAGAAGATGAATGGTCCCCACCAAATCTAAAATTCGAGATATGCCAAAGGAGGTGGCCATGTTGTTGGAAAATGAAATATTTTATGATTGAATTCTATGCTAATTAAAACTGCTGGTGTTTATATACATAATCTCATTTAAATATAAAGAAATTATATAAAAATAAACTCATAATATGACATGATTTTATGTGATCATTTAGATATATTTTATAATAAAAAATAATTTTAAAATAAAATGTATCACATTAAATTATGTTATTTTTAAAATTTATTTTTATATAATTCTATTTGTCTCTATCTTTACTTATTAGTATAACAGGGCTTAGTTAAATGAGGTTGAGCATCCTAAGCTTGATTGGGTTTGCATGCAATTAAGGATTAAATAAGGAATGGTATACCAGGTCGTGGTCGTGCCAACGCAACCTTTTTTGTTTGTTTTTGCAAATGTGAAAGATGGGTAATTTTGACCCAACAAGTTGATTTGACTTTTGGGCTATTCCAAATTTTGGAAAATGTCAACAGAGGTAATCCAATCAGCGAATTACAAAACTACTTTTGAAACATTTGACCTTATCGCCTCCGTCGTCGCCACCATATCCGCTCGGCTTAGTTTGGGCCAACCTAGTTGTGAATTTTCTTTCATTTCATCACCTTGAATACTAGCTTATGTCTTTCTCGCGCTTACCTCTCTACACTGTTTTTCTCTACTTTTTAATGGAACCCTCTTAGTTTGGCCAATGCTCAAGCATTTTCTATTGCTGAATAGGAGAATTAATCATGCATATAAATTACTGATACTTCTGACCTGTCTCTGTAGCCAATTAGCTAACCCTTTTTAAACTGTTTCTGCTTCTCCCGCGGGGTTAATATTCAAACTCTTCGGTGAGTGAAAGAGATGGCAACAATGATCTGCATCAGCAGCAAATGCTTGAGCATTTCAAATGGCGACCTGTTCAGAAAGATACCGTGCTTCATACGGTACTTACTTTCAAACCCATTTGTTTATTGCCCAAGTTATCTCCGGGTTCATATTCAACTGTACCTTATATGCCGTATATGCTTCCATCATTCTGATACGATTTCAACTATGTAATATATATATACATATATTCAATCTTCTTATTGTAAAGGTTTCTCCATTTTGTTAGCAGTTTGAGTCGTTTGCTTCTCCTCAAGCTGTATGGGGCAGGATTTTTTAGCCTTTTTTTTTATTTTTATTTTTGTTGCCTAGAGACCGGAGCTTTTTCATTGTTTCCCAGTGTTCGAAAAGCTAATATTTGTTTTTTTTCGTATATATTCAGCAGTTTTGAATTCAATCAAATAAGTATTGATACTTATTAGTTATTTCCTATTATAAGGTGGAGAACTCGCATGCTACAACAATTCCCAAAGTTGGATACTAGGAGAAATTTGATAGTCCGGCAGTCTTTTTGAGATGTATCAATCAACAGCCTGGACTTATGGAATATTTTTTATTTCATGGTTGTGTTGGTCTTCACTACTCGCCGGAGCACAGAATCCCATCACTCATCCGGAGGAAGGTGATTTTCCCTTAGCTTCTTTTGGCAATGACACTCTTGAGAGAATGCTTGTTTAAAGGGCTCTCACTGCACATCGAGGCGTGTTTTAGCCATGCTTTTTTCTTTCTTTTTTTCCTTTTCTTTTTTTTAATAAGTAAACGATTGTATTGATGAGAATAGGCATATCCCAAGGACAAAAGATGGTATCCAAGAGGTAACACTTATCTAGGAAGAAGAAAGGAAAACAAGACAGTCATGAAAACCAAGATCTACAGCTACGGCTCAAAGAAATAAAGTTCTAACAAGTGATCTTAGCCATGTGAATCCTTTAACAAGTGATTTGTAGTAACTTCACAAATCAAATACTCACTTCCCTCTAGTGAGTGGCGAAGAGTGCTACATATAGTTGAGTTGTAAAGTGTCTATGCTCAAACTTGGCTTTGCTAACAATTTTGACGTATATTTTTGAAATAGGTCTGCTTTCTTTGCAATATTCAAGCTAATGATGGTTAACGCTTGTATGAATTTGCAGTGAAGGCATTGGAGGAAATCAAGAGAAGCTTGATAGATCCGAATAACAATCTGAGAAATTGGAATCGAGGAGATCCATGCACATCAAATTGGACAGGGATTGTGTGCTCCACTGGGACTTCAAATGATGGATATCGACATGTTCTAAAATTGTATGATTTTAGACTTTTCCCATCTTTTATTTATATCAGGGAGGACTATTAACGCAAATAATTCTCATATATATTTATTTCACTTTACTTTAAGTGTTGTTTCTTTGTCTCTGTGGTCCCCTTGCATGATGAAACGCATATTATTCCACTTGCATATCTACACATAATAGTTGGTGCCATGGAACAAACTTCCTTGGTTCTTTAGTTCATTGAATGTTACAGAAAATTATCGATTAAAAAAGAAGAATAGTACAGAAAATTGTGGCTATGTTCATTTTCTCTTTTAATATTGGACATATGTTTCTCAATTTTGCTAGAAACTATCCCCAACATGTCTTAATGAATCCGTACTTTATCCTTGTCATATCTCATATTCATGTCAATTCCCATGTTAGGTAGTTGACTTGTGAAGGCATTCTAGCCGAATTCCGCACAGTTTGTTTACCAAGTGAAATCGGGCTTTACAAGTGATTGTAGGGAGTTTCAACTATAATTTTGACTTGTGTGTTAAGGACGTGTCTTACTTCTAATCTGCTACTATGCGGCTGTACGTCGTCGGTTGAACTTGGAGGGGCTTCTCCTGCAAATACTCCAATGTTTAAGTCAGTTTTTTTTAGAGAATATCGTATTCGACCTCCTAATTATCAAGGGTTACCTGTATATATAGACTCACTTACTGTACATATCTTGCTCAGGATTTATCCTAACGGATTACCTTCAGAATTTAGGATTTTGAATGATATCATCTCATTACTTTCTGTTATTTCTCAGGTTTCCATTAGAGGCGGTTGCTATGCATATCTTGTTTCTAACTCCTCTTGATTCCCCTCCTTATGGCTTTTGGGCCCATCCTCTGGGTTTCCCGGTATTCTTTATATCGTGGGCCTCCTTATACGTTCTTAGGCCCTTTAATTGGAATGGCCCCTCCAGTTGCCCCGTCAATTCTATTCGCCTTTTGGCGGATGAAATTTACCTTGGTCAAACTCATTGTTACAAAGATGCTGGGCGTGGTTGCATGGGCTTGGGTATTTGGAAAACGGATAGACATGGACACGGGCCCAAGTTTTCCATGGTTTCTTGGTGTTTCTCGGCCCGTCAAGTCTACCATTTTATGTCTTTTCATTTTTCCCCAAAAAGATTTTATTTTTAAAAATCGGGGTTTCCCATCATTTCCCGCCATTGTGTTAGAGGAAAAAGTACAGCTTTCTTGCGTCGATTTGCCTTCTTCATTAGTTCCGGGTTACTTTAACAGTTTATGTCTGTTGGTGCTTCACATTTTGTTATCCTTCAAATATTTCGTCTTTCCTTCTTCTCTCATTTCTTCCTCTGCTACACTTCTTGTCCTTCTATTCTTGCTTTGTTCTTTGCTCACCCCGACCCTTTTTGCAATCTTCTTCATCCAACTTCAATGGCTCCTCATAATGAAGGCGAGGTTTCTTCAAGGCCCTTCGAGATCCCTGAGGGTACGGTTTTTGCTAGATACCAATGGCATTTAGCCATCCGTGAGAAAAATTTTGCCAAGATTCGGGAAGAGTTTCATATTCCCAAAATCGTTATTCTGGGACTTATTGACTCCTGGTGCTGCGATGATGAGGGTTTTGCCACTAAGGTGGCTATTTCTGTTGCCCTTTTACGAAACGGGCTGAGGCTCCCATTCTGTCGCCCTTTTCGTGACATTTTGGACCTTCTTAACATAGCCCCTGTCCAATTACATCCTTTCGCATTGAGGGCATACCTCTATGCTTGTATTATTTTTCGAATGGCTCTAGAGCCTCTTGGTGACCCTTACTCTGACTTGATGGCTCGGGAATTTTTGGCATTCTACTCATTGAGGGAAGCCTCTAAGGGCAACGTCCTTAGCTTCCGCAAGAAAGATGATGGGCATGGATTGGCTCAGTTTGAGACTCGCCACTCTAACGCGAAGGCGTGGACCACCAACCTCTTCTATATCTCCGGTCAAGGTTGGGAATACCCTGGGACCACCAACCTCTTCTATATCTCCGGTCAAGGTTGGGAATACCCTGGCACGAAGAAAGTTTTCCACGACTTTCCAGTCAAGGCGATCTGGCTTCCTCTTCATGACGAGAAGAAGCTGTGGCTCAAAATGGAGCCTCTGTCACGTCGCGAGCTGGCTCGAATTGAGACTGTCCGTTCTTGGGCCAAAGCTAACCATGAGGCGCTTTGGACTGACGTATTGCTGACCAAGATCCATATTGATCAGTTCTTGATGTCTCCCAACTGGTCTTATTACCAAGGGCGCGACTTCATGATCTCGTCCACTATTCCCCCTCCCATGGCGAAGCCCTTAGAGAAAACTTCGCGATCTGCGTTTTCCAAGAGGAAGGCCCGTTCGGAAGAGGAGGAGGAAGAGGCCGCCGAGAAGAGGGAAAAAAGAAGTAAGAAAAAGAACGACGTAGAGATTGATGAGGCTGCCGAAAAAAGAGAAAAGAGAAGCAAGAAAAAGAATGAGGGTGGCAGCCGCCAAAAGAAAACCTGTTCTGAAGATTCCTCTCCGCCTTCTTCTCTTCAACAGGAGAATCTGGTGTCCACTGGGGGCCCCCAGATTTTGGTGTTGCAGCTGGATAACCCTTCTCAGGCGCCTGCGCAGCCATCCACCATTAAGCCTTTGCCGCCCCAACTAGAGGTCCTCGCCCTAACCTTAGGGGAAAGCCTCGCCCCACCAATAATCCTTCCTCACATGTTCCCTCTTCGTCACTGCTGCATCCTCGCAGCTTGAGGGACGTGGAGGGTCTAGCCGAGCTGGCCCTTTTTAACTTGGCCGCCTCTCTTCAAGCCGTGCCTAGCACGCTCGAGACTACCACGACTCCAGCACCTGCATTTGAGTTTCCTGTGCTGGAGGGGCGGGTGAGTCAGGTTGAGCTGGGCACAAAGGTTGTTGCAGCCCTCAACCTTGATTCTATTACAGAGGCGGGAGCTTGCTTGCCCCCTTCTTCCTTCATTGCTCATGTTAAAGCGGCCACTGTTTTGCCCGTGAGTGGCCGCTCGGAGATACCAGGGGTTTTACCTTCAAAAGGGATGGAAGGTACACGCAGGAGTGCCCCTTCGTGCACAGCTGAAGTAGGTGGCGAGGTTGGTTCACTCCCAATTTCCTCAGAGAGCTTACCAGATACCATTTCTAGGGGAAAAAACCCGTTGCCAGTTGGTAGTGGGCCTGGATTTGCTCTTCCTCCTCAACTTGCCTCCTCTTTTGGCGAGGATACTAACTCTTTTCTTGAGGAGGAGTGGGTGAATTTTCTAAAGGCAGACACCCACTTTCTTGAGGCTGACCTGGCCTCTTCACCGCTCGCCCTGCCCCTTGTACATTTGGGTGACTTATCGGGGAGGACGACAGCTTTGTCTGTTAGGCTTGAGGGAGAATTCCTTCCAAATCCTGGCGAGATTGTGAGGGGAGATGCCAGCGGTGGCAATTCTTCTACAGTTGCAAACTCCCAGGTTGAGGCCACCTCCCAGATGGCTAACCGTTTGAAAAGTTGGCTTTCTGAGGTATTATTCCTTTTGTCCCCCTTTGGTACATACCCCTTTTATGTTTTTGCCTATCTCCTCTTACTTGTTTTTCTTCTTGCAGGCATCAACGATTTGGTGGCATGGATAGTTGCTGACCGTTACCGCCTTGAAAAGGAGGTCAAGGAGCGACGCCAGCTATGCTATAATGCCAAGCGAGCATCCGAGAGGTGGCGAGCTGACAGAGCTGAATTGGTCGCCTTGGCTGAGGACAATGAGGAGTTGAAGTCCCTGTTAGAGCAGTCTGAGGGCTATTCCCACTCTTTGCAAGGTGACCTTGAGCTACGCGAGGCTGAGGTCCTGGAGCCGCGAGAGGTTGTCTGCCAAGCAAACGAGGTCAAAGTTAAAGATGACTTTGCCTTGTCCATTTTCCGCTCTGAGGGGGACTTGGTCAGGCGGCAACTTTTAGAGGTTCAGGAGGCCCTTAAGGCTGAAAGCTCTTGGTCAAGATCTGAGCTCACCGCCCATGATGAGGCATTATCTTCCCTTCGTAGAGACCTGGCCCGTTCTCAAGATAGCTGCAGGTCCTCTGAGGAGAGTCTTCGAGAGGCAAATTCGGCCTTTGGAGCCTACCAGCGAAGTTTGGCTGAGAAGGCGGGGGAGTTAACTGTTGCTCAGGAGGAGGTTGCATGGCTCCGCACCCAATTGGCCCACGTCCCTACTACAAGGGACGACGCCTTTGCTTACGGGCATGGTAGTGGTATCCTGAGGCTGAGGAATCGTCTCTTGGTTGATCCCGCCACCAACCTTAGGACTCTTGACTTGGAGTTGTTCTATCCTGAGGAAGCTGCCTTCCGCACTGTTGACAAGTTTGAGCAGAAAGAAATGCCCGATGCCTTCTTGAATGTGCCGCCAGCTTTCCTGCCAGACGATGCCTCTTAACCACTGTTGCCCTTTGTACGTTTGAATATAGATAATTCCTTGATGTTTATATTTTTTTGTATAATTGTAATAATGGACTCTGATCTGCTCTGTATGAATGCTTAGGCTATTGCGCCCTTTTAATTCCTGTCTTTTTCATGGCATCACAAGCGGCTTAGGTTGACCTTTGATATTTAGGGTCTGCGTGGTCTGAGGACCTATGCGCCTTTTTTGCACGGCACTACAAGCAGCTAAGGCTTGTCTTTGGTGTTTAGGGTCGGCTTGGTCTGAGGACCTACGCTCCCTTTTTTTTAGAGCACCACAGGCAGCTAAGGCTTGTCTTTGGTGTTTAGGGTCGGCATAGTCTGAGGACCTACACGCCGTTTTTTCATGGCACTACAAGCAGCTAAGGCTTGTCTTTGGTGTTTAGGGTCGGCGTGGTCTGAGGACCTACGTGCCCTTTTTTCGTGACACCACAAGCAGCTAAGGCTTGTATTTGGTGTTTAGGGTCGGCGTCGTCTGAGGACCTACGCGTCCTTTTTTCGTGGCACCACAAGTGGCTAAGGCTTGTCTTTGGTGTTTAGGGTCGGCGTGGTTTGAGGACCTACGTTCCCCTTTTTCGTAGGTCCCTTTTTTCATGGCACCACAAGCAGCTAAGACTTGTCTTTGGTGTTTAGGGTCGGCGTGGTCTGAGGACCTATGCGTCCTTTTTTTCATGATCGATATTCACCCCGGGGATTCTTTCCTTTGCACAGAAAAATGAATGAAACGGGGTGTTTCCATAAATAGTGATAACGCCAACATTGGACAAAAAAGATGAAAGGGAGTACTTAAACAAAAAATAATACGACAATTATTGATAAAATTTCTTCAAGTGTTCTGCGTTCCAGGGGTGCGGTAGTTCTTTGCCCTCGTTGTCTTTCAATCGATACGATCCGGGTTTGTTGTTGGCTATTACTAGATAAGGACCTTCCCATCGGGGTCCCATCTTCCCTTCGCCTGGCGTAGCCACCCCGCTCTTCTTTAGAACCAGGTCGCCTACTTTAAAAGTTCTGGGCCTTACTCTTTTACTGAAGTACTGCTTGGTTTTCTTCTTTTCTTGTAGCATCCGAGCCTCTGCTATCTCTCTTTCTTGTTCGAGTAAGTCGAGGTACTCTTCTATCTTTCTGTCATTCTGGGTACCTGAGAATTGGCTTGTCCTGTAAGTTGGTAACCCTACCTCCACTAGTGTAATTGCCTCGCATCTGTATGCCAGTGTAAATGGGGATTCTCCTATCGGAGTCTTTGCTGTAGTTCTGTAAGCCCAAAGTACTCCTGGCAGGTCATCCGCCCAATCCCTTTTTTTCTCCGCAACCTTCTTCTTAAATATCGAGAGTAACGCTTTGTTTGTTGCCTTAGCTTGGCCATTTGCTTGAGGGTGGCCTGCAGAGGAATACTTTGCATTGATCCTCAGTTTAGCACACCATTCCCTATAGTGGTCCGAGTCGAACTGGCACCCATTGTCGGTTATAATACTCTGAGGAATTCCGAATATGCAAACGACATTTTTCCACAGAAATTTTGTCATGGCCTTGCCTATGATTGTTGCCAACGGTTCTGCTTCCGCCCATTTTGTGAAATAATCAACGGCGACTATCATGAACTTTACACCACATTTTCCTAGCAAGAAGGGCCCCACCAGGTCTACACCCCATTGGGCGAAAGGCCATGGTGCTGTCACTGACGTCAATTCCTCCGGAGGGGCATGTGGTACAAGTGCGTAAGTTTGGCATTTTGCACATTTCTTGGTGAACTCCCGTGCATCTCTCAGGGCGTTAGGCTAGTAATATCCTGCCCGGACTGCTTTTCTAGCTAAGGTTCTCCCCCCATAGTGATTCCCACATATCCCCTCGTGTATTTCAGCTAGGACATACTATGCTTCTTGTGCGGAGATGCATCGCAGCAAAGGGACGGAAAAACCTCTTTTATACAGGATTCCATCGATGAGTAGGAATCAAGCCGCCCTTTTCTTTATCCTTCTCGCCTCTTCTCTTTCTTCTGGTAATTTTCCTTCCTCCAGATACTCTACTACCCTGTCCGCCCAATCTGGGGTACTTAACCCTAGGACTCCTACCTCTATGCCAACTGCTGGGACTTCAATGACCCTCATCTCTATTTGCCACGGCAGGGATACTTCCTCCCCTCCTGATGCCGCTCGTGCCAACCTATCCATGACCTCGTTGTCTGTTCTTGGTATTTGGGTTATAGCGAAGTATGAGAAAAGATCTCGTATTTCATAGACTCATGCCAGATATTTCTTTAACTTCTCACCCTTCATAGCGTACAGTCTCAAAACCTGATTTACTATCACTTGTGAATCTGACCTGGCATCCACCTTAGCTGCCCCTATTTGGTCGGCCATAGACATTCCCGCTATGAGAGCTTCATATTCGGCTTCGTTATTAGTTACTTTAAACGCCAGCGTGGCCATGTAATATCTTTCTTGGCCATCAGGACTTAGTAAATGTATCCCTATGCCTCTGCCCCCGCGGCAAGACGACTCGTCTATAGATAGCACTCATGGCTTCCCTGACGGTGCTACTGCTTCCTCCTGGGGAAAATTTGAGAATTCTGCTACAAAATCCACCATTGCTTGTCCTTTGATTGCTTTCCTTGGCTCTTGTCCTTTGATTGCTTTCCTTGGCTCATACTCTATATCGAACTCGCTTAGTTCAATTGACCAACCTATCGGCCTTCACGTGCAATCAGGCTTCCTCAATATTTTCGCTAAAAGAGCCTCCATCAGTACTTTTAACGCGTGGGCTTGGAAATAGGGACGGAGTTTTCTAGCCGCCACCACTAAGGAGAACGCCAGTAATTCAACTCGGGGATACCTAGCTTCTGCTCCTCTGAGTGCACTACTCACATAATACACCGGATGTTGGACGGTTCCTTCTTCCTTTATGAGAACAACGGATACGACGTGTGGGGAGACTGCTAGATACGAGTAAAGTACGTCACCCTTTTCCGGTCGCTTTAAAAGGGGCAGACTGACCAGATACTGCTTTAACCTCTCAAACGCTTCGTCGCACTGTTCATTCCACGGATGCACCCTTCGCAGCACTTGGAAAAAGGGGCGGCATTTATCTGTTGACCTGGCTATGAACCTTCCCAGAGCAGCCACTCTCCTCGCCAGCCGTTAAGTCTCGTTCAAGTTTTTTGGAGGTTTTATATTGATTATGGCCTCTATCTTATCTGGAGAAGTTTCAATTCCTCTCTCAGACACAATGAAGCCCAAGAATCTCCCTAATTGGACCCCGAAAGCACACTTCACAGGGTTCAACCTCATTTTATAACAGCATAAAATTTTGAATGCCACCCGCAAATCTACGAGGTGTTGGGCGGGCTCTTTGCTTTTTACCAGCAGGTCATCCATGTATACCTCCATAGATCTCCCAATTTGCTCCTTGAACATCTGATTTATCAGCCTTTGGTAGGTCGCCCCTGCATTCTTCAGGCCAAAAGGCATAACTTGGTAGTAATATAGCCCTCGGTCTGTTATGAATGATATCTTTTCCTCGTTTACTGCATTCATCCGTATCTGGTTATATCCTGAATATGCTTCCATGAAGCTCAGCATATGATGCCCCACCGTAGCATCTACAATAATGTCGATGCGAGGTAAAGGGAAGCTATCTTTTGGACAAGTCTTGTTTAAGTCTGTGAAGTCTACGCACATTCTCCACTTCTCATTCACCTTCTTCACCATGCAATATTGGATAACCACTCTGGGTAGCAGGCTTCTCTGATGAAGCTGGCTGTGAGCAATCTCTCCACCTCTTCACTAATGGCGGCATATTTTTTCGAGCTAAATGACCTCCTCTTCTGGCGCACTGCCTTGCGCGTTGGGTCTACGCCTAAACAATGTTCAATGATCTCGTTGTCTATGCTGGGCATCTCTTCATGGCTCCACGCGAAGATATCCCTGTGTTCCACTAATAACTGTACCAGGGTTTTCTATCTGTTGGCGGGACTTGTGTGCCGATACGGGTAGTAGTCCACGGGCGGTCAGCGTATAATGTTACGAGCTCCAGAGGCTCGTTGACTTTTGCATGTTGCTGACCTCGATCATCCCTGATTTTCGTGTCCCTCTCGTAAGTTGCTGCTACTAGCGGTGGGAGGGGCGGCAAGGCCCCATCTTGTCCTACCACCATGCAGACTTCCTTCTTGACTTTTCTTAATTCTTGCACATAACATTCTCGAGCCAAGGCCTGCTTGCCTCTTGCCTCTCCCACACCGCCATCTGTTGGGAACTTCATCTTGAGATGGTAGGTGGATGTTACCGCCCTTAAATGGTTAAGCGTCGGTCTTCCTAATATAGCATTGTAAGAGGAATGAGCTTTTACTATTAAGAAATCAGTCATGGTAGTTACCGTCCGTGTCCCAATTCCAGCAGTTACTAGAAGCGTGATCGCTCCTATAGGCTGAATAGTTTCCCCTGAGAACCCTTTTAATGGTATGGGGGAAATCCTCAGTTTTTCAACATCAATCCCCATTTTGAAAAATGTTTCATAGAACAGTATATCAGCCAAGCTCCTATTATCTACCAGTACCCGCCTGGTTGTATAATTGGCTATTACAAGTGTTATTACTAGAGCATCATCATGCGGATACAAGACTCCTTTCCTGTCCGCCTCCTCGAAGGATATCACCATTCGCTCACCGCCAAGCTTTGGTTGCTTGGATGCTCTATCCGCCATGAATACCTCTTCATATCTTGCCTTTCGTGCATATGCCTTTCGGCTGGATGTGGAGGTACCTCCTCTAGCAAAACCTCCTGCTATAGTCCTTATTTCCCCTATTGGTGCCCTGTTCTTGTCACCTCTTGGGGGCGATCTCACCCTCTTATCATGGCGATCGTCAAAGCGATGCCTCCTTTCTAGACTGCTACCCCGCCTTGTTCCTTGCCTAGTCTCTTGACGCCTTTTAGACTTTGACCGCTCCGCCACCATTCGCTCCAACTCGCCGGTCCTCGCTAACTCTGCGACTCTCTTTCTCATGGTCGTGCAATCATCAGTCCAGTGAGAGCTCGTCTGATGATACTTGCAGTACCAACCGCCTATTTGGATGGGGTGGCGGCTTTCCTTTTCTTTCTCCTCTTCTCGCACAGTTAAATTGTTATGCATCAGTCTGAGGCTACGATCCGACCGCCCTTCTCTTGCTCTTTCTCGTCTACTTGGTTTACTCTTCTTGTCCGCTTGCCTGCTTCTCCTCTCGTTCTTGGCATCTTCTGCACAAGGGTCCACCAGTGCTTGCAGAGTATCTTTTGCATTGACGAAATCATCTGCCCTGTCCATGAATTCCCTAGGGTGGAAGGAGTCCTTGGGTCAACTCCGCCATGAAAGGACTAAGCGGCCATACTCCTCCTAAGAGGGTGGCTAGATTAATTTTCTCATCTTGGTCGGTCGTTGTCAAGCGTTCTTTGTTGAAACGGGCCAAGTAGGCCTTTAAATTCTCATCCTCCTTTTGCTTAATCGTTAATAGATAGGCGGCTGGACGCCGACATCTCCTGCTTGGCATGAATTGGGTTAGGAACTGCTTTGCCAATTCCTCAAAGCTGTCTATTGATTTCGGCTTGAGGGTCCTGAACCAACCCCTAGCAGTTCCTCTCAGGGTCAGAGGGAAAGCTCGGCACGCAATCTCTCCCTGGAAACTATGGAGTGTGATATGAGCTTGGAAGTTTTCCAGATGATCTACTGGGTCCTTGGAGCCATCATACATCTCTATCTGGGGAACTTTAAATTTCGGCGGGAACGGCACGGTCATAATACATGCGCTGTATGGTAGATTTGTTTGGTGTAGTAAACTTTTTATCGAGGAAGAACCGCCCATCTTTTTCACCATCTCTTCATACTTTCTCACCAGGTCCTTCAATTCGTCGTGCATTCCTTCTTTCTCCGCCCGTTCAACATGTTTCTCAACCCTGCATTGGGCCTCACCTTCCCCCTGCTCACTGTGCGCGGGCACATTGTCATTATGAAAATTGACGTTCTTTTGCCTCAAGTCATCATTCTCCTTCTATAAAATTTCCAAGGCCTCCAGAGCTTGTTTCAACTTTTCCTCTGCTGCTAGTCGCGCTTCCACAGATGTTGGTCTGGCGTCCATCGTTCTACTTGCTACTGAGCGTGTTACAATTGGCATGTGAGAATCACACTGAATCACACAGATCCCACAGACGGCACTAAATGTTAAGGACATGTCTCACTTCCAATTTGCTACTATGCAGATGTACGTCGCCGGTTGAACTTGGAGGGGCTTCTCCTGCAAACATTCCGATGTTTAAGTCAGTTTTTTTTAAGAGAATATCGTATCTGACCTCCTAATTATCAAGGGTTACCTGTATATATAGACTCGCTTGCTGTACATATCTTGATCAGGATTTATCGAAACAGATTACCTTCAGAATTTAAGATTTTGAATGATATCATCTCATCACTTCCTGTTATTTCTCAGATTTCTGTTAGAGGCGGTTGTTATGCATATCTTGTTTCTAGCTCCTCTTGATTCCCTTCTTTATGGCTTTTGGGCCCATTCTCTGTGCTTTTCGATATTTCTTTATATCTTGGACCTCCTTATACGTTCTTGGGCCCTTTAATTGGAATGACCCATCTATTGTGTTTAGGACTACAACACAGGTATGGTTGGCGAATCCCTTGATTGTGATAAGTGGTAGAGTTAACTTAGCATTGGATAGTGATGTGGGGCCTGATGGGGTTGCCAAAGATTTAAGTAGAAAGTGGGGTAATTGTGACATCCCATATTGTATTTAGTGCCACATTGGGTGTGAGAATTGTAAAGGCATTGCATGAGCATCGTGTTCAGTATAAGATATTTACTAGATGGAACTAACTTTTGTAGGCGATTCCAAGGAGCTTTAATTATAACTTTGACTAATTCTTTGGAGTATGGTGTAGATGTGGTTTATGCATCCATAATATCGACAATTTTTGTGTTCTTTCCATTTATTCAAAAAATACTCATGACTATCTAGCATCAATAATGATTGGCCATTGACTCAATCATTATTCATGACTAGCATCATTAAGATTTGCACTAGTCAAAAGTTCAAATATAAGATGATCGACTTCGACAAAACTAGGCATTATTAATAAATGGGCAGTTCTATTGAAAAACTTGTATTGATGCTTTAATAATTTTCATTTGGATCTCTCTTTGCAGGCAACTTTTGAAAATGGAATTGTTAGGAAATTTATCGTCAAAGCTTGGCCGCTTATCAAACCTGACAATATTGTAAGGCGAAGCATCTCTGAAATATACTTTTTGTGCTTCACATCTTTTTCTGGATAAACGTTTATGGACACCTCTTTCAGTTGATATTATAGAAAAAAAATTCTCTACCCTGTGTTGGTTTTTGATTTATGCATCTAACTTTCTCTATCTGCTTTGTTAAAGGAACTTTATGTGGAACAACATAAGTGGGAGTATACCCAAGGAGATAGGCAATCTTGCGTCTTTGGAACTCTTGTAAGTTGATTGTTTTTTTCTATGTGAGAGGTTAGATACTCAATATCGTTATTGTCAAAAGGCCTGAATGCCTTTTTCATTGGGTTTCTTTCATTATTTATATAGAGTTACATTTATGTTGCTAAGCATTTCGGCGCCTACTTGCCACCAGATTTTCTGTACACATGAAGTATTTCTCATGTTATCTACAGCCCATACGTTAAGTATTTCCTACGTTATCACAGTCTAATTGTTTGCTATATACAGTCTAGTAAATATACAATATACGTATATGCCTAAATTATCCTTGTAACATCCCCCCTCAAATTGATGCTGGTAGATCAAGAAGCATCAATTTGTCAACCAAGAACTGATGTCGGTGTCGAGAAAGAGCTTTAGTGAATATGTCTGCAGTTTGATGTTCAATGGAAATGTGAGGGAGAGTAATCACATGTTTATCAAAGGATTCACGTATGGAATGGCAATCGACTTCGATATGTTTCGTACGCTCATGGTAGACAGGATTAGCGACGATCTGAATAGCTGAAGAGGAGTGGAATGTAGCTGAGAAAAACCAAGTTCACCCAATAACCCACGAAGCCATGTGATCTCAGAGCATGCGGAAGACATAGCACGATACTCAGACTCAGTGGAGGACTTGGAAACTCTATCTTGCTTCTTACTCTTCTAAGAAATAAGTGCATTGCCTAAGAACATGCATCAGCCAGTAACAGAGGTACCCTTTAGATATCGGATCAGAAATAACCTGAGACTGAAAGAATTCTTTAGGAAAGAACAACCCACGTGTAGAGGTACCCTTTAGATATCGGATAATGCAGCGAACAATGGCTAAATGAAGATGTCGGGCAGCCTGCATAAATTGACTGACTTGTTGCACAGCAAAAGAAATGTCAGGACAAGTAATCGTCAAGTAGTTCAAACTCTCGACAAGCTGCTGATACAAGGATGGATCTAATAGAAGCTCACCTTCTTCCTGGAGAAGCTTAAGATTTATCTCCAAGGGAGTAAGAACATAGTTACTCGATTGGAGACCAGCCAATGAGATCATTTCCCGCGTGTATTTGTGCTGGTGTAACAATGTACTAGTTGGAGTAAGTTGCACCTTAAGGCCAAGAAAGTATTGTAGGGGACCAAGATCTTTCATGTGAAAAGAGGCCTTGAGATGTTGTTGTAATTGTTTAATTAACTCAGTATCGGAGCTAGTAATTACAATGTTATCAACATATACCAAAAGCAATGCGATTCCTGCAGAATTCTTGTGAAGAAAAAGAGAGGAATCAAACTGACTCTGAGTGAAATGAAAAGCAAGCAGTGTAAAGCGAAATTTATCAAACTATACACGTAGAGCCTATTTAAGTCTATACAAGGATCGGCGTAGCCAACAAACCTTTGAGGAAGGTGTAGCAAACATGCCGGGAGGTGGAGACATATAGATTTCTTCCTTCACATCCCCATGTAGAAAAGCATTCTTCACATCCATTTGTCGGAGAGACCACTCTTGCGACGCAGCAAGTGCCAAGATAGTCCGTACAGTAGTCATTTTGGCAACAGGTGCAAATGTTTCTTCATAATTAATACCATACTTCTGTCGGTTCCCAAGAACTACGAGACAGGCCTTATATATGCTCGATGAGCCATCAGCTCGAAATTTGATTGAGGTACACCCATTTACAACCAATTGGTTTGACACTAGAGGGGCAAATCACAAGATCCCAAGTGTGATTGTCTTAAAGAGCTTGGATTTCTTCTTGCATGGCCTGCTGCCAACAAAATTGGGTAGCTGCCTAGGCATAAGAGTGAGGAACAAAAACAGTGTCGACAGTGACAGTAAGCGAGATATGAGGAAAACCATACCTATCTGGTGGATGTGTAACTCAGGTGGAGTGCCGAGGTACAGGAATCGTAGAATCAAATGACGGATCAGTGTCTGGAAGGGGCGTTGAAGAAGGAGGAAGACGTCGATGATACACCATACCTAGTTTAAATCGCTCAATAGAAGAGGGCACATCATCAAAAGTGGGAAGAAGAGTTATAATAGGATCAGAAATAACCTGAGACTGAAAAAAATATTGATTTTCGAAGAAAATCACATTCCGTGAGATTCGAAATTTGTTTGCATAAGCATCATAACAAACAAATCCTTTCTGAGTAAGACTATATCTCATAAAGGCACATGTGACATACTGTGCAGCAAGCTTATTACGCTCAACAGGTGGCAAATGAACAAAATAAACACACCCAAAAGTATGAAAGGATTAATACTCAGGGGACATGCCAAATAATCGAAAATAGGGAGAATCATAATCTAGAGTGGCAGTAGGCAAATGATTGATCAAATAGACAGTAGTAGATAAAACTTCTACCCAAAATTTAGAAGGTACAAATGAATCAATCAACAAAGTATGGACGACATCTAAGAGATGACTATTCTTACGCTCAGCGACTCCATTTTGTTGAAGAGTGTAAGGACAAGAATGGTGGGAAATGATCCCTTTTTGCTGAAGAAAATTTTGAAAAGAATGAGACATATACTCCACGCCTGAGTTAGAGCATAAAGTTTTGATACAGGTACTGAACTGTGTCTCGAGAAGCATAATGAATTTTTGAAAGACAAAAAATACGTCAGCTTTAGAACAGAGAAAATATATCCAGGTGAATCAACTATAATCATCGATAAATGTCACAAAATAACGGTATTGACCATGAGAAATAACAGGACTCACACTCCAAACATCAGTATGCACAATCTCAAAATAATTAGAAGCACGACTACCATGTGCAGGAAAAGGTAAAGTTTTACTTTTACCAAGACGACAAGTAGCACAATCAAAAGATACAGGTGAAGAAGAAAAGGAATCTTTATTGCCCAAAAAGCCATGTTTCATAACATGAGCCAATAAAACAGAATTAGGATGACCTAATTTCTTATGCCAGACTTCATTAGCATTGGCAGTAGTCGTACAAGCAAGAGAAACAACATTAGGAATAGAAAACTGTAAAGGAAATAAACGTTTCACTTTAGGCCCCTTGCGATCATCGTCCTCGACAGCTGATCCTGCACAAGACAACCACCACGAGAAAAGTGAACTTCACAATTATTATCTATCAATTGTCCAATAGAAATCAAATTGGTAGATAATCCAGGAGAGACAAAAACATCGCTAAATGAAGAGCCCAATTTACCAACAGCAGTAATAGGAAGAGCACTGCCATCAGCGATCTGAATATTTTGCGAGTCTCTATACTTACGAACCCCATAAAGATCCGTTGTATTTCTAGTCATATGATTAGAAGCGCTGGAATCAACAATCCAGAAGGTTGAGTTAGTATCCATACCTTGTAGGCCTAAGGCTGTAAAAACAGATACAATCATCTGTTGGACCATTGCTAGTGTGAGAACAAATGAATCAGAGTTTACAGTTGGTGGCGTAGAAGAAGAAGAAGAAGAAGAAGAAGAGGACTGAACAGTAGCCTGAAAAGTTGGGATTGGCGATTTTGAGGCCGCACTCGATAGTCTTTGATGATATGACCCTCTTTCTTGCAGTAGTTACAAACTTTCTTAGGGCAATTTCGGGCAATATGACCAAATTCCTTGCACTTGAAACACTGCACTTTATTCCTTCCTCTCCCTTGTGCTGCATAGGCTACATTTACAACCTCGGAAAAGACTTTCTCAGAAGTCATACCCATCTAAGTGGTTAACCGTTGTTCTTCACGTAATAAATCTCCCAAACAAATATCCAGAGAAGGAACCAGACTACGGTTTAATAAACTAGCTTGAACATGCTCAAATTCAGGGTGAAGCTTCATCAAAAACTGATCGTGTTGACTCTCAGTATGAACCTCTTGAAAAGCCACAAGGGTCGCAGGGGTAACCTTAACATGAACAATAGCAGAATACTTGCTCCAAAGATGAATAAAACTAGAGTAAAATTGTTTAATGGTCAAATTACCTTGAGTATAATTGCTAATTTCCACCTCCAATTGGAATTTCTAAGCACTATGATTCTGGTGATAAATGCAATGGAGATAGTCCCACATAGTTTGAGCCGTAGTAAAACCGCGGAGATTGGTTACAAGATGGGGCTCAATCGTCCCCAATAGCCTAGAGATTACTTTAGCATCCTTGACCTTCCATTGTGTAAGTTTTTTTTCATCAGTGAGAATTTGACCCGAACCATCAATATGAGTTGATAATTCTTTCCATTTCAAAAACATTTTAAATTGAAATTCTCATGTAGGAAAATTCTTTCCAGTAAATCGAATAATAGTATTTTCAATAGACTTGATGAAAGTCTACTAAAAAAATTGAACCCAATAAGAGAAGCCCAAATCAAGTTAGTTCCAACTTCAAGTGAAAGATAGGCCCAGAGACATAATGCAAATGAAATAAGCCTATGGAAATAATTTACAGCACAAATTATCAGCCCAAATTATCAATATAAAAGGGAGACCCAAACACACAATGGAGCAGAAATAAGCCTACGGAAATGATGAAAGTAAGCCCAAATAATTAGCAGCCCACGCAAACTAAGAAAAGCAACCAAAATGCAACCCGGAAATGCTTCTGCCTAGAACCCACAGCCACAAAACAGAAAATGCCAAGGAGATAAAATAAAAAAAATAAAATAAAAACACCTATATGAGAAAAGAACTCAGAAAGTGCCAAAATCTCCACACCAAGCCACAATATACCTCTCTGAAAACAGAAGGTGTCGATAAGCACCAAACTCCACTGCCCAGAACAGAATCACGCAAAACAGAGGAGAAAATGACCACCAGAAGTGGTCGGCCACCACACAGCTTTACACAGAACCTGCCGATAGCCTCAAAGCCACCCACAGACGCCGTCAACCACCATAGAAAGTGTCAACTGGCACAGAAACATCACTTGCAACTGCCGACAGCCACCAAGGTGACAAGCCTACAAGTCGAAAGCCCACAGACGTGCGAGAAAACACTCACCACAAACTCAGAAACTCACCAACGTCGCTACTCATAAACTCTCAAGGATTAAGACTACAAAGAAACGATAATCAAAGTGGAAGCTCTGACACCATGTCAAAAGGTCTGAATGCCTTTTCCCTTGGGTTTCTTTCATTATTTATATAGAGTTACATTTATGTTGCTAAGCATTTCGGCGCCACATGCCACCAGATTTTCTGTACACGTGAAGTATTTCTCACGTTATCTACGGCCCATACGTTAAGTATTTCTTACGTTATCACGGTCTAATTGTCTGCTATATACAGTCTAGTAAATATACAATATACGTATATGCCTAAATTATCCTTGTAACAATTATCACATGATTTCATGCTTATTCCATTAAAAAAAGCAGATAAGATACTAGTTAATGTATTCCAAAATTTTGATTTCTACATAGTATTAGAGATAATCCGTGTGTGAACTAATTTACTTGATATGTTGGCATGATTCTGAATATCTGGTATTTTAATATTCCAAATTTATAATATGCAATACATTGGCTTTTTCTCTGATTCCATATTTTATACTCCTTGTGTCCAGGCTTCTAAATGGGAACCAATTAACAGGTCCATTACCTGAAGAGTTGGGTTATCTTCCAAAGTTGGATAGATTACAAATTGACGAGAACAACATATCAGGACCAATACCCATCTCATTTGCAAATTTGAACAAAACAAGGCATTTGTGAGTGTTTTCACATATTGTCTCAAAATAGTACTGTAATGACTAACCCTACTTTTTTTTTTTTTTCTAAATTCTGTCCTGTTTTTCTTTTGTCCCATGTGAGCAGTCACATGAACAACAATTCAATTAGTGGGCAAATCCCGCCAGAGCTATACAAATTGCCAAGTCTTGTTCACTTGTAAGCCAATGATTGGTCATATTTTCATATTTAATGATGATTCATCTTTCTCCGTACAATTCATCAGATCAGTGACCATCTTCAGCTCTGCTAATGCAGGCTTCTCGATAATAACAATTTATCAGGGTATCTGCCACCAGAGCTTTCCAAAATGCCACTATTACGAATACTGTATGGTTTCTACTATCCATATATTTATGTCAGATATGCTTCAAAATGGCAAATTTACGGATTATGGTTCCCATTATCCTTGAGCGTCAATATGTTTATTTTAATCTCAAGTGTTATTACTTCCAAAATATATGAATTTGTTGTCCTTTTCTTTTGCTTCCCAACTTGAACAAGGTTATGATTTCTAAGCTTTCCTTCTCCGACAAGATAAGATTACTTAAATACTCTGGGTGTTACGTAAGTACTCTGGTGTAAAGTTTCATTATCTTTGTGTATTGCAGTCAACTTGATAACAACAACTTCAATGGGGCTACAATTCCAGCTTCTTATAGCGATATGTCCCGGTTGCTTAAGTTGTAAGTGCATATCATTATCTTCTGTTTGTAACTAGGTTTCAGAAGCAAAGGCAAAGCAAGGTGCTAGCCTTGAGGTGTGAAGCTGAAACTTTTTATTTATTTATTTTCCAAATCATAGAAGAGGCTCTTTTTCCCCTAAAATAAACAACTAAAATAAAGAGGAAAACCCTGGCTATGTATAAATAATTTAGTACAGCTAGAATGATATTTTGTTTGATAAATTAATTAGTCAAACGTCGATTGAAAAGGGATATAAGTGGGAATGTTACTGAATAAAAATGTGGAGCTGCTTAAGCCAACTAAGTTGGCAAGAAGGCATTACATCTTTTGAAACATCACTCACTAGTATATCGAACGTGTCAGTATTTTCCTATGACTAATCCTATGCTGTTTGATATCTAACATGACTTTATGTAATCTACCTGAGTTGTAAAGAAGCTACACAATTTCATCAGCTGTCACAAACCATTCATGTTCTTAGAAGCTTTATATGCAAGAGGGAATCATGAAATTTGCACATTTTCACCTGTCTATGTTGAGAAATTTTGATTTACATCTTGGTTGGGTTTAATAGGAGCCTTAGGAACTGCAACTTGCAAGGAGAAATGCCCGATATGAGCAGAGTACCAAAACTTCTTTATCTGTAAGTCACTGTGTTTTATTTTAATTTTTAAGTCATTATAAGATGGTCAAGGACGAGCTTCTCAAAAATACAAATGCTTCATGCTGAATTCTCTTTACTTGTCAAAGACAACTCTGCTAGCTACTTCTACTTTGTTTATACCATATTTGTTTGAATTTCAGAGACCTCAGTTCAAACAAGCTAAATGGATCCATTCCTCCAGATAGGCTTTCTGAGAATATTACAACTATGTAAGATTCTGCATCTTCCTAATAAGATGCAATATGCATGCTTTTTATGTTTGTTTAAATTTATTTTTCAGATGTCACATAGTTTTACAAATTTTTCTCTCAGTTTTTTAAGATAATTTGCACTAAGATTTCCCTTGACTTCTGAAATCTATTATATAAACAATATACTCAGTGATTTATCCAACAACCGTCTTACTGGAGAAATCCCCATCAACTTTGCGGGCCTTTCTCGTCTCCAGAGACTGTGAGTAGTACTTGCTGTTTCATCCTTTTGTGTTCAATGTTATTGTAATTACTTCATATTTATACAACCTTTTGTTTCCACTTACCTCAAGTTAGATTTTCCAGTTACTAGTCCATATACCTCAATGAATTCAAGGTGTTAATAGAATAAATGACTTTAATTCTGGAATTGTTCCCCATGGCAGGTTAATTGCAAACAATTCATTAAGCGGCTCTGTTCCATCCAGCATTTGGCAAAATAGGACTTTGAACAAAATGGAAAACTTTACAGTGTAAGAGCTGAATGACAGTGTTACTAATACCTTGGTTGAAAGTGTCTTTGTTTGGAAGTGCATATTCATGCTCTCAAGTGCCTTGTTCTTAAATAAAGTTGCTTCTTTGTTTTGATTTTCACATGCTCCCTTGTGACATTCAAAGTTGTAACCTACTGGATTTTCTAAGCTATCGATTATGCCTCGTCCATATTCCAGGGAGTTGCAGAACAATGAGCTTTCAAATATTACAGGCAGTACTGATCTACCTCCAAATGTCACTGTCTGGTTTGCTTCTAGACTTGCTACCCAATTTAAATGTCCCAATTCATGGCATGTAGATGTTCATGTATAATAAAGGCCATGCTCATATTAGGGTGACTACTTGGTAAAAGAGTGTAGATGTGCTCTTTTTTGTTTTAGTGTTTTCAGGGGGAATAGATATCTTTTTATAAGTATTGTTAGGTGGAATAGATATAGTCAATTGATATGATGATCATGTGATATGTTTTGATTCTTGACTTCCAGGCTTCAAGGGAATCCCTTATGCTCGAACGTAAACCTGTCCAGTTTTGTGGATCTAAAAGTGAGGATGAAAGTAAAAGTCAGAGTCCAACAAATAACACTTTGCTTTGCTCTTGTCCACCCCCTTTTGAAGATTCCCCCAGATCTGATGGTTGTGCCTGTGCTGCCCCTCTGCTCGTTGGATATCGGTTAAAAAGTCCTGGATTCTCTGATTTCCTTCCATACAGATCTGATTTCGAGGGCTACTTAACATCTGGTATTAAGTTAGTCCTTCATCAACTGCATATTGATTCGTTTGAATGGGAGGAAGGACCACGGCTGAAAATGTACTTGAAGCTTTTTCCGGAAAATAATCTTTTCAATGATAGTGAGGTCCAGCGACTCGTGAACTTGTTTGAATCATGGGAAATACCTGATAGACCCATCTTTGGACCTTATGAACTTCTGAACCTCTCTCTGCTGGACGTTTACAAAGATGGTTTGTCACGAAACACTTATCTGAAGTCGTTTTTGATA